>VZDJ01000029.1:966722-1159719 GCA_008694505.1 Cyanoderma ruficeps | reverse complement strand
AGGGAGGGAGAGAGGGTATCATCCTTCTGAGGATCCCAATGACGTTTTGTTGTTCCCCTCCATCTGGTGGTGAGGGTCCCCTGCAGCCCTGCTGCCAAAAAAATATAGAATCCAGTGGATTAGTACATGTTTGGGCCAGGTGGGAACACCCAGGTGCCTCCCTTGCAGGGGGCCAGTGTGACACTGTGCCTTGCAGGACTCTGGATCTGTTGCATCATCTGCAGTGCTCTGGTGCAGGGTCTGGGGACCCCTTTGGGGGTGCCTCGATGGGCCATGACACCCCCTGTGCTGTCCTTCATGTGGCTCCAGCTTCTCCTGTGGGATGGGCCCCACAGCTGAGCTGGCCTCCACAGCAGAGGATGGGCATTCACTGCCTCTGAACAGAGGCTTTTCCACCACACCCCCAAAACCTCTCCTCCCCCACCCTTCGGTGTGAGGCTCTGGCAGCTGATGGCCCAGAGCTGTGGTCTCCACCCCGAGGTGCTAAGCTTGATCAGCTTGATCCCTCTGTGAATGTATTCTTCTCCCCCCAGCCCACACCTGAGTCACTTTATCTTATCAACATGCAGTCCAGGAGCCCATTCAGGGTTTTGGTGGTTTTCTCTGTGGCTTTTATACAGTTTTTCTGTAACAGGCAAAAGTCCTTCATGAAGATGTTTACGCCATAAATTATAAGATTTCGGTCTCCAACACCAGCGGCCTCAGTTCACCCCAGATTTCACCTTGTTCTTCCTGAACTTTGCAGGGATGGGTACAACTTTCCCTGTGCTTGGTCCTTGTTAGAGCTGAAACATCCTGCAGTACTAAAATTGGGTGTTTGTGATTACTTGACAGGAGCAATCTCTCAGCTGGTTTATTTCTGACACCGTGTCATCAAAGCTCTCCTGAAACAATATGCACTCACATGGGAACAGAAGCACGTTCCCAGTACATGGGCACACTGCTAGTCCTGACGTGCTGTGAGGTTTGTTCTGCCTTGTTATAAGGAACTACAAAGCAAACAACCTGCCATTACAGAAATGAGGTGGCAGCGGGGAATATTAGTAACTGCTTCCTGTTGGTAGGATTTTTCCAAGTAAGAAAGAATCTAGATTTGGAAGGTCTTGAATTTTGCATGAAATACCGTGGAGGAGGGCTGGGAATGCTGCAACAACAAAAACCTGACTTTTTTCTTTGCTTTAATTCTGAAAGATAAAGCCCAGACATGGGGAACGAGCTGTTACTAGAAATAACAGAATAAACTGGGCACAGAAAAATTTTGATAGGAACCCTTTTCCAATAATAATGCTGCAGACTTCAGAAGTATACAAAAATTCTTTGTCCTGATTTACTTGAATTAACCCAGAGAAAGCAGCTGGGGAAGGGACTGTTCGGATTGTTTTGCAGGTGTCAGTGTTATGCCAGCTCCATCTTCTAGATGGCCTTTCTGTGCAACCTTGCACACATAGCCTGTTCCAGGGCAGAAGATTTCCTGTTCAGTTGTGCTGAACAGTTAATGTTTGTTCTCCAGGAAAGTGCTTTCATGAACCATTAAGTTGACATTTCCTTTATGCAGCCCATTTGATTTTTTTTAAAAAAACCTCCCAAGACCCAGAAATCAAAAGCTGTGTTCCAAGAAGAGTGTATTGAAAATAGATCACGTGTTCACAGTGCCTGTGTGCCCAAATGTGGCATTAGGCAGTCCTGCAGCAGAGCCCACTTCCAGAAGGAATGCAGAGACCATCCAGCACAAAAGCAGCTTTGCTGCAAGTACCCCTAAAGGGCAGTTGGCATTTATTTATCCTGATGATAGAGCATCTTTTCTCCTGAGTGGTGACTTGTGACCTCTCACAGAGATGGCAAGTACACGGAAGGCAGAAATAACACGCCTGAAGGGCAGAGCTGGAGATGTAGGGCAGGATTTGCAAATGCTGTGATAAGCATGGCCCCTCGGGCTGGAGTGCCATGCTGAGGCCTCAGCACTGATAAAATAAGGGCACTCAGATGCTTCTGGTTTCAGAGATGCTCTGATTTAAGCCACAGGCCAGGTGTAGCCAAACCCTAGTGAGACCTGTCACTTGGTGATAACCCTTGGCAAGCTCATGGAAAGGTGAGGGGTAGGGCTGCCCTGAGAATGTTGCTCCACCTGAGAAATCCCTGAGAAACAGGCATCTGGTGTGAGATAATAACCTCCATGGGACCGCTCTGGCAGGCACAAGTGTGCAAGAGCGCCCTAAACACAGAGCAGAAGGTCTTAAAATAACTCCCTGGACTTTGCAGGGCAAAGTTCATTGCTCCCCAACCTCATGGTGTCAAGACCACAAAGTGTCACCTGTAACTGAAGTGCAAAGGAAGACTGAGGTTTGGAGAAGTCAGGCTGTTACTGATACCTGATGATCCCTTTCCAATGTTTCGGGCACATGGGGAATGAATAAGGGATGGGGCCTTTCTTCTTTATTTAAACTTCCTTTCACTTTGGAAAGTGTCACTTTTTAATCCGAGTGTAATTTCTGAGAGAAACTTAAAACCACCATGACCCTCAGAGGAAAAGAAACCTCTGTTAGAATCAGCACTATCAACAGAGGAAATTGATACTGCAGTATCACATCCTCCAAGTGGCAAAGCACTGAGACCAGATGGCTTCAAGTCAGTTTTGCAAGTATTCACAAGAACATCTGGTTCCTTGAATGCATCAGCTGTTTCACCTCTTTCTGAGCTGCAGTAAGTTACTCATTTCTCATGTTGCCACCTCTTATACATAGTCCTAAAGAAAGGCTAAAATCAGTGTGCAATCCATGACTACTTATGCTTGTGATTTGTCAAGAAATCAAATCTCACAAGTAACAATCAGCTTTATTTCCTTCAGTCAGTGATAACATCAGGAAAATGCTGTATGTACCTCAGCTGTTGGGAAAACTTTCCAAGAGCCTTGCTTTGATGAGATGTGTTTCTGCCTTTACACTCCCCCAATATTCATGGCACTGCTGACATTTCAGGAGGCTATTTTAATTGCTTTGGAGTACAAAATTCAATCTGAATTTTAAGAGGGAGAAAGGAAATCCTGCGTGAAGGCTGCTTTTTGTAGATCTCAAGTGTCTTCTCGTGATCTCTGCCTTCTTTCATTGTTCGTCATTGTGTACTGTGAAATGAAAAGAGATGGTGAGATCTCTTTTCTTCTGAGAGAGATGGTGGCACTAGAAATTGCCTTGAATTGGTTCTTGTGGGAAATCCAGGCACAGAAAATTCTCCAAATCCTGTGCGTGCAGGCCCAAACACAGAAATTAATACAGAGTTTGACCTGAGGCCTTGGAAAAGGCTTGCAGAGTTAGAGACCATAAGCAAGAATGTGAGGTTTTAGTTTAGATAGAAACATATTAAGCTAGGTAGTGGAAAGTTGTAAAGCTTTAAAGTGTAGGTCTAGAACTGGCTACAGAAATAGTAAAAGGTTTTCAGGTGTAGCAAGTAGGTTTGTGTGTTATTACATGATTGGTTAAGAAAGTCCACATTGTGGCTAAAATGTATAAGACAAATTAATTAGGGAGTGGTGTGAAAATAGAAACATTCTTTGTGGCAGTAGTTTATTGGCTAACAAACCTTTAAAAGACCTTGTAGCTATAGATCTTGTGACCACTGACCATAGACCACTACTGACCTCTAACTGATGCTGTGAAGATGTTCTCACTCCTTCATGAGACTGTAGAAGATAAGAGCAATAAATCATGCTTTGAAACATATCTCAGTGGTCCCCTCTGTAGGAGATTGGGATATTTGGATGCATAATTAAATATGATTGAGTAGAAGCTATTCATTGTTTATATTAAGTTACAGTTATAGATTTTAAGCTGCTTGTTCACGCTGTTACGCATTATTTGATTGGTTCCTTTGCTTTGTCTACACATTTAGCACGAACCCTTCAGGACATTTAATTGGTTAAAGTCTATCATTACGTTGGGCTTCTTTTAATTAGGTTTTGTATTTTTGGTGTATGGTTTCTTAGCTTCTTCGTTTTTAATTTAGTCTTGTTTTTTGTCTTAGTAACTTTGATGAGTTCCTGAGGGTCCTGATAACAATAACTACAGGTGGTTTGATAAATATATTTATAAACAGTTTGGCTGGTACACAGAATGGCCTTAGTTATACAGATATATTGCTACACCGTCTCTCTCCCATAATCCAGATAGGTTCTTATGACCAAATGCCTTTTCTTTGTGGCCTTTGCAGCAGAAATACCACGGCAGATTGCTGCCAGTTTTGGTTTCTGGCCTAGAAACCTCACAGCTGTGCCAAAACCAGTATTAAGCAAAAAGCCTTGCAGTGTCATATTCTATAGTTGTAGCTTTCCTGTTTTAAATGTGCTGTCTTGGGTGGTAATGGGATGGATTGCAGATCGCCCTGGGCTGAAGCAAGAACACACTCATTTTGCAAAATGAGTGTATGTACAAGGGAGAAGGGAAAATTGGATGTTTTATGGGGTTTTTATCACCTAAAAACCTCCAGTCATAAATAATGGGTATGGTATTTGATCCAGCAGTGTGTAGGAAGTAGCAATCAATGTGAACTTCATTCTGGAACTGTATCCTGTGGGTTCTCCCTCTCTGTGCTATATAAATGCAGAGTATTTTAGATCTCCTGAGTTCCCTGCACAGCAGCCCTTTCCTCTCTGTTTCAGTAGATATGAGTTGCTCTTTCTGCTTGTTGATACAAATAAACCAAAGAAAATGGTACCAATTGATTTGAAAGGCTTGTAAGGTGTCATATTTGATTTACATATTTGATAGAAGACATGAGCTTGCATCTTTTGGACAATATACTTCTAGCAGAGCTTATGATATTTTGGGTTGTGGGGTTTTTTTTGAGCAGTGGTATTTATACTCTTAGAATAAAACAGGACAGAAAATTGTTCATACAGCCAGGAATTGATCCAACAATTTCTGAAGGTAAGCAACACTGGCATGTGTAAATGCATTTCATCCAGTCCTTTTGTTACGAGTGACATCTTAAACTGGAGAGGTTTTGGCAGAGGCTTCCAAGCACTGGGTGTTTCTTTATTTTGTTGTTATTTCTCCATTTGTTTTTAATGACAACCTCTGGCACTCTGACAGATGCCTTCTGCTTGCTACTCCAGAGAACAGGCATGGCCTCTGGGAGCTTGGCAAGACAAGAAAGGGGGTATGTGACAGGTGCTAGAGCAAAGGACATCATATCTGTACCGAGATTATCTCTACAGTATGAATCCCCTAGAGAAGTAAGGCTTTGGAAAAGACCACTTGTCTGCCTTAACCAAAAATGGCATTTAAGCCCATGCCAGAGACTGTTGTCCTAAATAAACTAATGCTTGTGGATTCTCACGTCATTTTCCATTCCCAACAGCTTTTAAATTAGGTCCAATCTATTTATCTTTTTTTTTTCCCTTGCTTAGACTTTTGAGAGGAATGATTTTTCATTCTTCTCCGACAGCTGAGTTGGAAATGGACTTTTGAAGGATGAGGGTCCTGTCAGTGATGGAGAAATATGGAGTGTCAGGGTATGATGAAATATCTTCCAGTTACTCTGGCTTTCTTTGTGGGAAGCTGGCTAAAGGCCAATTGCAGTAAGCCCTGGAATATTCTGTAATGAGTGAAAGCTCCCACCTCTGAGAAGAGGCACAGGGGTAGCACATCAGCAGGTGTGGCTTAAAATCTGTCAGAAATTAAGATACTTCGTGCTTCCGTAGGGTTGTGCGTGTGCAGAGTGCTCAGAAAAGAGAACCTGAATTCACTGAGAAGAGGGGACACTTTCCAGTGGCCTCATTTTGACTTCTAAACCCACCAGTGCATTCTCCACCTGCCCCAGATCTGAGCGGTTCTGAAATTCTGGTTTGCCACCTGATTGCCGCTAAATAGTCAGCAACGGCTTTTAGGGTGAGGCAGCTGGAATGTCCTGTAAAGTTTTGTGTCCCAATAAACTTGCAAACTCTCTGGGATTGATCACCTGGCACTTTAACTGCTGCATGTATAAAGAGATGAAATCCCTATAAAAGGAGCCACGTTTAGTGAACTGAGACAAACTGTAATCCAAAGAAGCCCACTCTTTTGTGCCATAATAACATTCACCGAGACCCTTTGTAGGTTTTTCTCGCTGATTATAGGCGTTATCTGCTTCATTAATTTAAGTAATGTTATTGTATCAATCAAGTACTTTTCCAGTTCCTAATTGCCAGGCTGGGAGCGGATAACTAAGTTATCTTGGCCAAGAAACAGTTCAGGAATGACAGTTATTTGGGTATTAATTAATTTTTCTAAAGGCCTTGATTAATTTAAAATCCACATGAGTCTCTTGTATTTTTATTTGCCTTTTTGAGCACTTGATTGGCCTTTAAATGGGTCATTCCATTTTGTACTAGTACGTAATATATTAATAATATGTGTGAGCACTGATTTTCTGCAAATAAAAAGCTCAGTAGTGATAGAAATATTTTCAAGTTACCCAGGATGATTTTATATTTGTTTCAAATGGAAATATTTCAAAGAGCAATTCAGTCAAATGAACACAATAGGTATTTCTGCAGAAGGTGCTGATAAAACCATTGCAGTGGAGTTAAATCGAGTTGTCATTTGAAGGGCGTGGTGGCTGCTTGTGCTGCTCATGGCATTCATTTCTGGTCCTTGGCAGAAACTCTCATAGGCCATGTAGGCAGTGGAGGACATTTCAGGTCACCCACATGGCTTTGTCTGGTTTTAAGTGATACACAAGGAATTCACATGTGCAAACAATCACAGCAAACACATGAAGATGTTTCAGAGCAACAGCAAAGCGTGTTTGTAGTCTTTGAGAAATCTCACTTGCATGGAGAGTGAAGAAACTCAAATCCTACAGTTAATTTTTTATTACAAGTTTCACCCCTTACATATTACAATAGTTTGGCACCAACAAAAGCTACACTCAAGCCAAAATATTGACTGTAATAATTGGTATAATTAGGCCAGGCTTTGGTTGTTCCAGCTGTTGGTACAGTACCATGTAAGAAGACTGGAAGTGATTTATTCAGAAGGATGCTGACACATACACAAGGTTTTCTAGCAGTTCATCAATCCAAAGCACAAGGTTAATTACACAATGCATCCACGAACAAACAAACTTCTCAAGTCAGTACATCCTTCTGCAAATCCAGAGCCAAGTTACAAGTTAAAGACTCTCCTCTCTTTAATATGTATTTTTTCAAGCAGTGAGAGAGAAGCACAGAAGAAGTTCATGTTAACATCCCATCCAGTTTCTGCCTCCTGTCTGACCCAACACGCTCTTCACAAGAGCCAGGAAATGTATTCACCCTGAGTAAAGTTGGGCATAACTCTCAGCCAGGGAAAGCTCTCAGGGCAGATCTGCTTTTTACTTCAGTGTCTTGCTTTACTCAGGCAAAGAGTATTGGATGTTTAATGAACAGTTCAAAATTATTGGAAAAGATTCTGAGGGAAAGAACAGCATGTTTTTGGTATCCCTTATTTATAGAGCCTTGTCTCCTCTCCAGCTTCTCTGCATTCAGGATACTCGCATTGAATTAATTTCTGAGCTAGGTATTACTGGAGGAATAATAATAATAATAATAGTAAAAATAATAGTAATAATAATAAAGCATAGTATACCTCAGAGGGAAAAAATCATCTTGAAGTTGCCTGTATGGAACACAGTTCTGTATCTTGTAGGATAATGAATGGCACATGCTGCTGATAATCAAAACTTCCCTCTATCAGTGGGATGTGGGTTTATAATTTTCTGATAGGCACAGTCAGTTGTGTATCTGTGTTCATGGCTGATTGATAGCCCACTTTAACAGCTGTACCGAGGGAAATGCTTTTGTCTATGGTGGCTTCTTCTTCTTTATTGGATTTTTAAGATAGAAATTTAATAAAGCTCAGTTTTAATTAACAAAGTAAATATAAAACTGAGTTACGGGTTTAAAGGGAAAATATACAGGAACCCCATGACTGCACAGAAGATCTGATTTCTTATTCAGCCTTGAAACATATTTAGTCTTCTTATTCTTGTCTGGCAGAAACATTTCATATGCTAAGAAAGGTTAATTATTTCTGAAAAGAAATCAAAATCACCAAAGAAAAAAAAAATCTTAATTTTTAATTATAGGTGGTTGTTTATCATCGTGAGGTTGTTCTCCTGTGTATTTGATGTGTGGCCATATTCTTCTTCTGTCTTACTGTAAGAGTGCAGTGAGTATCTTTATGGGTTTTTTTCCCTAACTGAGATTTCTTTAGATCCCTCTGAGTGCCTAATATGCACCTAGCAGGTTTCATTTTAATTTACAGTGAGGGTGCTACTGTGGCCTGCCTGGCACTGCTGTGCTGGGGAGAAGCAGCTGGTGTTGGGTGCTTGCTTTCCTCTGCTTGACCAGCTATCATCTGTGTGTCAGAGTTAGGCAGCTAAACTCAAAGTTCAGGTTCAAATTCGCTTGGACTGAAAGCACCTCCCTTTTCCCTGGCTCAGGAGCAGGTGCAGAAGAGCAGCTGCAAGAGAGGTGTCAGCACCCATGGCAGGGTCCCTTGGGTGCTGGTGACACTGCCAGGACACTCTTGGAGCTGCCCAGAGATAATATTTTGCATCCCAGACTGTAAAAGTGTGAATCCAGAGATCTGGGAGTGGCTGCTGGAGCCGTGGGCACTCTGTCCCTCTCGTGCCAAGTGCTGGCAGGCACTCAAGGCCATTTTCTCCTTTGTTCACCTCATGCCGAGGGGCAAGGCTGGAGCTGACACTCCTGCCCATGGAAGGGCTTGGGCAGGAGGGGAGCCTGAGCTGAACTTGGTTATCCAATTTCTTGCTGCCACCCAATTCTTCCTCCCCGGTGAACCAGCCTACCCCTTCCCAGTTTCACACACCAAATTCACAGGAGAGATGGATTTTGTGGGAGATGATGCCCTCAGCTGAGGCCCTGCTGTGGCTGTGACCTGTGCTAGGCCCGAGCACTGGGCCCTATCCCAAAGAAAGTGCTGCTTCTCCTGCCTTGCAAAAGGCAGAGGAGGGATACTGCTTGTTATTTGCAAAAAAATTCCTCAGCAATCCTAAGCTCCCTTGGGAAGCACCTGGCAGCTTTTGGGTGAAAAATAACCACACATCTTAAAACTGCAGACTGGAGTTAGCAACACACACGTACCCTGTGCAGGGGCCCAGTGGGAGTTTTGTTGAACCATTGAGGGGGTATTAGGTTAGAAGGGTTAGCTTTGCTTTCCCAAAAAAAAAAAAAAAAAAGTGTCTTACAAACACTCAAACCTGTAATTAAGTCCATAATTACTAGGATGGTTTTCAAGTGGATGTTGGTCCAATTCATGTGAGATTATGAGCTCTTCCCAAAATGCACATGTACCAGCACCGTGGTTTCCAGACATCACTCAAACAAAATGAGGAGGCAGCAGCCTCTAAGAAGGTGTGGGGAGGGTGGTTTGGGAGCCTTTTTATTCTGCTGTCACTGTGTTCATGGAATTGGTTATTGTCTCTGAGCACCCAGGTGCTCAGCGTGTGTGGGACTCTGTCTGGGAGACTGGCTGGTAAATTTGACAGGCTTTTTATTATCTTTATTTTCATTTAAACATTGACATCACATCTCATTGCCTTCTCTTGGCTGTAATTAAAGATCCTGTGGAATTAAGAAGCATTAAATTCCTTGAGATTTCAGCCTTGGGAATTTGCCCAGAGGCACACAGCTTACAGGCCTTCACTAAGCTTCACTTTCCTGGAGTCACCTCCCCCTCCCCTGCCTCATCCAAGCTTTTGTAAAAAGGAGCCATCTTTTCAATTTTGCTAATTAATTGCTCTTGCCAGCCAACAGATGTTTTGTAGCCTTTGAAGACCGGGCATAGCAAGGTTTATAACTTCTGCAGCCTTACACTGCCTGTGCAATTTGAGCAAGGACACCTGACGCTCAAGAGAAAGGCAGGTTATTAAAATAAAGACTGACAATAATTTGAAGAACACCATCCCTCCCTATACTGGATTGGATGAATATTGCCATCCGTTTACCAATATTTTTTTAAGTTCTGGGCATGGTGCTCCGTGGAATGAGAATGAAATTATCATTTAGGAGATCTTGTAGAATTATTTATTTGTTTATAATTTTTGATCTTAAAGGCTGTGGTAAGAGAAGCCACAAAGGTAACCTTGGGCAGCGCAGGGGAAGAGATTCAGGCTTGAACCTGACTTAGCTGAGCCTTGAGGCTGGAAGAGGAGTTGCTTTGGTTCCCCATCAGCAGCTCTGCTCAACACCCCAGGGGCTGTTCCACTGCTCCCCCTCTCTCATATGGGGTTATTTGGGAAGGCCTTCAGCAAAAAAAACTACCAAGGCTTGTTCTTATTGCTAAGGATAGCAGTTAGTACAGCAGAATTGGTGGGTCAGGGCACTTGATCTTCCCTCCTGTTGTCTACATTATTAAAAATGATCTCACTGAAACAAACACCATCAATCAGTGCCAGCTGCAGTTTAGCAGGAGTGTAGACAAGGACAAACCACACATTTGCTGCCTGCAGAGAGACTGTTTGGGCTGGTTTAACCGCAGTAAAACACTGGAAGCCGACCCTTTTGCAAGGAAGAATATATATTCTGCTATCAAATGTGACCAAAAAGGCAACCCACACTTCTGGATACAGAGGAGAAATGGGTCAGAAAAATGCCACTACTGAGAGCTGAGTATGACCTGTTAGTGGAGACATAGATCTCATTGCAGTTTTACTTCCATGTCACAACAGGTCACAGCATCTCTCCTGATCTACTGCAGCATCACCGAGAGCCGTTTGGGTTCACTGCAGTTCCTGTGCTGAGGGAAGAAAGGGGTGTCTTGGGAGAACGTTTGTAACCATCAAAATATGGATGGAAGGAAAGAGAGAAGAAGGTTTTCATTGTTAACTTTTAAAAAGCCAGAATGGAGGGTGAGATGTCGTTAAAATTAGGATTGGTGGAGGATGAGAAGGGCTCCTATTTAAGAGCAGCCAGAAGAACTAGGGAACACTTAAGGAGAGTGATGGTGGTCTTAAAACAGTGAATGAACTCACCCTGAACTCTCTCTTCTGCTTAGCACTTTGTCACCCATTGCCTTAGCTCCCTGTATCCAAAGTGGTTCTTTTGGCATGAATTCACATGTGCTTATTTTCCACACCTGAGTATCTGGTTTGAGGTTAATAGTTTGTGGTGGTTTGACACTGGCCCAATGCCAGGCACTCAATCACCCTCCCCTGACACAGCTGGGTAGAGGAGAGAAAAAAAGAAAATTAAAGAAGGGGTCATGAGATGAGATAAGGACAGAGAGGAAACACTTCAAGGGCAAAACAGGCTCAGCTTAAAGTTGCAAGATGAATTTATTACTAGCAAAATCAGAGTAGGATAATGAGAAGTAAAATAAGCTTTTAAAAACACCTTTTTCCCCTCAGTCCCTCTCTCCTTTGCACCAACAGTGCAGGGGGACAGGGCATGGTGGGTTAGGGCAGTTTGTCACCTGAGGTTTTCTGCTGTTGCTCTGGAAGAGGATTCCTTCCCCTGTGAGACCGTGGGGTCCCTTCCCATGGGAGACAGTTCTCTGTGAACTCCTCCAGCATGGATCCACTCCCATGAGCAGCAGTTCTCCAAAAGTGCTGCAGTGTGAGTCCCTCCCTAAGGCAAATAGTCCTCCCCAAACTGCTGTGGTGTGGGTCACTCTTCCATGGGTGCTGCCCTGCAAGGACAGGCTGCTCCTGCCTGGAAACAAAGGCTCTCTCTCTCCACAGGGTCTCCCACTGGAGCACAGCCTGCTGCAGGCATCACCTGCCCTGGCATGGGCACCTCCCCAGGGGCTGTGGGTGGGTCTCTGCATCCCCCGTGGATCCCCAGGGGCTGTGGGTGGATCTCTGCATCCCCCATGGATCCCCAGAGGCTGGGGGTGGATCTCTGCATCCCCCATGGATCCCCATGGGCTGGGGGTGGATCTCTGCATCCCCTGTGGATCCCCAGGGGCTGTGGGTGGATCTCTGCATCCCCCATGGATCCCCAGGGGCTGCAGGGGCAGCTCCTTCCCCATGGTCTCACCAGAGCCTGCAGAGGAATCTTGGCTCTGGCACCTGGAGCACCTCCTGCCCTCCTTCTCCACTGACCTTGGTGTTGCCGTGTTGTTTCCCTCACCTGTTCTCACCTCCTCCTCCTCTTCTCTGGCTAGAACAAACTGTGCTTGTCCTACTTGGTTTTGATTTTCTTCTTAAATCTGTTATCACAGAGGTGTTCCCAACCTCTCTCACTGGCCCAGTTTTGGCCAGCAGCGTGTCCATCTTCAGAGCCACCAGGGACTGGCTCTGCCAGACGTGGTGGAAGCTTCCAGCAGCTTCTCACAGAAGCCACCTCTGTGGTCCCCCCACTACCAAAAACCAGGCTGTGCAAAACCAACACATAGTTTAAAGAAAATTAGCCTCAATTCTGGGGTTTTTTACATAGCAGCCACATTTTAGTGGTTTCCTCTGTTTCACTGTTACCTTATGACAGATACACAGAAAACGGCCGTAAGATCAAGAAGGTGTGGTCAAACAGACCATCACAGAAAGCATGTGAATTTTGGGAATAGAGGACTGTTAGCAGGAGCACATTATCTGTGTTACCATAGGGTTCAGCTGCATAGACAGGCTCCCTGACACCAAATTTGATCTGAAACCTGACTGAAATGTGTATTCAAAAGGAAGGAGCAGGACTGACAGAGACCTCTTAGCAATTGTGGCAGTTAAAGGGGAAAAAATAGGAGTTGGGACAGTAGAGGCTCAGACCTTCTCAAACCTATGAGTTTACAAAGAAGGCCTTACTAAGTACTGTTACTAACATGCATGTTCTCACCTCACAGGCCTTCTTTGGTGCTCTAGTGCTTGCCCAGTGCTGTGGGAGGGCAAGTGCAATCCAAGGTTTTACAGATTGTAGGAGCCAAGGAAGAGTCCTTCCACAGTCCTCTGTGCAGGAGGAGGATTTTCATGTCATTCGCTCAGTTTCAGCACAGGAGAGTCAGGGAAAGGCAGACGCACCTCCTACCAAGGCACCTCAGACAAATTTCAATTAAAATTCCTGTTTGAAGAGCCAGCACTGTATCTCAGGAGAGGTTAACAGCGTAGCATAGAAATGTGAGAGCATACTTGAACAGACCCCATCCAGAAATTTTAAGCTCAGCAGACACAGACTCCTCTTTCGAGCCCAGAGAAAAGATTAGTTGGGTTATGCAATTGCTGGAGCTGGCATAAAACCAGCTGCATGCCAATTACTAGCCTGTATGCAAATACTTGTACTGAAATTCAGGATGCAGCTGGACGTGGCTCTGGGCACCCTTCCAGGATTATTCCAAGCCACATTATCACAGTTTTGAAAGCGAAGGGCTATACGGAACCAGTAATTTTTTACAGCCTTTCAGAAAATGGAGGAAAGTACCACTACATCCAGATCTTGACTGTTTTTTTCAAAGAGAGAAGGAATTTCTGCCTGTTGATGCCAATCAGTATGTACTTGAGGCACTTGCACTCCAAGACAGAAGGCCATCAGTCTGTTTGCCAAGTTTTAAGGCCTGAGTGCCAGATGTGCTTGGGATAGAAAGCAGCCTGCTTGGTTTGTCAGGGGCTGTATGAAAAGAGTTGGAAAATACACCAGCAGATAATGCCAGAGCTGAAGCTCTTGGGGGTGCTGCAGGGAAGCCCCGCTACATTCAGATGCCCCTGGCCCTGCCGAGGTTTCTGTTCCTACTGCTGCCTGACTTCCATGAGGAAAGCTGGCCTGGATGCAGCAGCAATGCCAGACAAACTGCCACGCAGCATTTACTCTCACAGAAAGAACTGATGGCAGGGGAGAAAGGACGTGGCAGTCTCACAGATATGTATTTCAGCTGATGGAAGGGATAGACTGAGAGCTGCCACCAACATACATGAAACATGACGTGATCATTTGGTCAAAATATTATATAGCAAATGTCCTGACAAGGAGAGAGGCTTTTAAATGCTTGGGTCTGTCTTGGCAATACAAAGGTGAATCAGTCAAAGAATGCAGCCTCATCCAGGCTGAAGAAATGAGATTAATATCCTGTGAGGAGAGAACTTTGTGAAAACTTCAGGGAAAGAAAATAAAAGTTCTCTCAGTGCCATTTCTCTAATCTGGCCCACAGAGATGATGTGAAATGTAAGATAGTCTTCAGAGGAGAGGTGGTTTCTTTACAGGTTCTGTTTGGCTCAATGGACCTCTTACCTATTATGTGAACCTGAGCCTCAGTTTCCTCTTTTTCTGTCCTGGAGTAGGACTCTCTTTCCACCGCTTCCCCATATTTCTTCAGATTCTCTTGAATGTTGTCTGCCTGCCCTTGACATCAGGGAAGGAAGGAGATGGGGTGAGTCCCTGTTGGAGCACAGGGACACTGATGTTGAGGTTCCCGTGTCTTACACCAGAACTCTGAGCAGTCAGAGGTGAAGGAGGATGGTTGAAGAATGCATCTGCAGTCTTACCCCCGGACACTTGGACTGGTAGCTCACTGCAGAATTTGTGGAGGAATCTGCTGGAAATGCCCTGGAGGCACTAGGAAGCTCTGCTGACAGTAATTCCTGTTGTAGGGCTGGCAAGTAAACATGCTGCCCCTCAGGAGCAGGAGCCACTCACCTGGAGAAACATTCCAGTTGCAGCAAAAACTCTGGAAAGATTATGAGGAAAAATGAATGTGAAACAAGTGTGGTGAGTCAGGAAGGGTGGTTTGGTTGTGTGTCAGCTGATCAATGTGATGCTATAGGGCATAGGTAGCTTTCCAAGAGGGCACACAAAGTGACACTGAGGTCTGTTCAGCCTTCACTGAACAAATTTGGAGGGTGCCTGATGCAGAAAACAAGGGCTGTGTTGTGAAAGACACAGGGAAGGCAAGCGCTGATACAGCTGCTTTGAGTCATTACACCGATTTATGTCCTATAGGATGCTCACTGTTGAAGATAACCAGACAACAGAAATAAATTCCACTACTGGGGTATCTGTCAGAGCCTCCAGGCTTTTTGGATCCTGCTGGGATACCAAGGAGACTTTGCCCTGTTGGTACACCCAGTGCACAACACAACCTCTTCTGCTCCTTTTGTGGACAGGGCAGCGGAAAGACGATTTGGTTTGGATTCAGAGGGGTTTAATGATGTTTGAATACTCGGATGACAGCTGGGTGTTCTGGCTGAAATCCATACTCAGAGGTGTGTTTTTTGGAACAGCTGGAAGGTGAGCACTACCCAGGAGTGGTGAAGAGGCACCCACCAGTGCCCTGCAGAACCAGCTCACCTCGTCATGAGTGTGCTCCTGTAAGTGGGACACAGGTATTGCCGTCAGGGAGCACTGGGATACCTGAGGATCAAGTTGTGGCTGCTGGGAATAAAATGAGTGCTCATTCCTGGCTGTTGGCATATTGCTGCCCTTGCTGAGCACCAGAGTGTCTTCCGGGGTGAGCCAGCGATGTGTCACTCTCTCCCTAGACAGTAATTTAAAACTCATCACTGATTCACTCCTGTGACTTAAATGAATGCAATTTGCTATTTTGCTAACCAAAAATCAGAAGACTGAAGGGCAGCAGTTTTTTCATTCATCTTAGTCCACGTGTCCCCTTTGCATGAAATGGGGGACAGTGACAGTGACAGAATAGGTTCTGTATTTCAAATACTGGAGCATTTCTTTATACATGCACATAATGTTCTTTTAAATATATGTCATCTTCCAGGTGGGTGTTTTGTATCACTAAATGCTTACCAGTAGGTAGAAGTATGCTTTCATAAAAAATTGAGAGAATGAATTGCTAATGGAGTGTTGTGAGCACTGTGGTAGTAGATGATTAATAACTGTAGAAGGACAAAATAATTTGGGTTGGAAGGAATATCTGGAAGTCATCTGGTCCAATCTTCTGCTAAGAGCAAGGTAACTTCAGACAAGAATCAGGTTGTTCATTGTTTATTAGAATCTCTAGAGATGGAGATAGCACCAATTCTCTGATCAGTCTGTGCTTAACTAGACTCTAGATGGGAACAATATTTATTCTAATCAGTGTTTCCCATGTTGAAGCCGATGCCTGTTGCCTCTTGTCCTTGGGCACTTCTGTGAAGAGCCTGTGTTCCCCTCTAGTCTTCCTTTACGTAAAGGCAGGCTGCAATTAGAGGTCCCCTCTCCCCAGTCATCACTTCTTTCGGCTTGTCCTGCCTCTTTCCCTGACTTGGAGCAACCCACAGGAAGCCTCCTGGATTGTTCCAGTGGTGAGGTTTATATCTGTTAACCTACCTGTCAACCCCATGAATTATATTGAGTAAACAGTAACTCAAGGCACTTGGCTTCTAGCACCAGGTTCAGAATTTGACTGGACAAAGTGAGGCAATTAGCATCTCGTCCTGAAAATTAATATCCCTGTAACAGAGCCAATATATTACAGGAAAACTCCTCCTGCAAAGTCAACAGGGTCAAACAGCTTTTGAAAAGCTCATGATGGGAAAAGAATGAGGTGGGTGAAGCTGTAAACAAGTGGTGCTGCTCCTGCAGTTACCATCTGCAAAGGAAATGGCAGAGCTGGGGCTGAGCTGACAGCGTTATGGCTGCCTGGTTATTTAACATCATCATGCTGATGGCACGGCTGTGGTTAACAAAAGTAACCTGGATTTGAATCTTCTTCCTCAAAGTAGAGTAATTGTTACAGAGGAGAAAGCCTCCTCCAGAGTGGAGGGGAAGGGGATGATTTAAATGTAAACCTGGTACTTCAGGGAATCAAGATCCAAGTAGGCAGAATCTGCTGTGGTCATTGGAAAGTGGCTTAAAGAGAGAACCCACCAAGATCAGTGAATCTAGCAGGATTAGGGACAATTTCCTTTAGCACAAGCCAAGTGTATTGGGTAAAAAACCCAATTACACTTCAAACAGGACTGTTTCTGATGAGCAGAAGCACATCTTAAACTGAGTTCACACAAATGTCTTCGCTTTTGGATGGGTGTAGGGATTTTGTGTTACGCATTGGACCCAGCTGTTGCTGCTCTCTTCTGCAGTAGTTTGGATCACTTTGGGTCTATGCACGGAACCCTTTGGGACCATGTTTCTGACACATGTTGTGCCCAGTGGCCACAGGGTGCAGGGTGAAATGGTGCCCAGCAGCCTGACACAGACCTGCACACACACACAGGTACTTCCCAAAGGAAAATGTGATCGTGGAACATACCTTGTAACTGTGGGCTGTTCATCCCAAAGGGATGGATATTTTGCAGTGTTTTTTCCTTTTACAGAGTTAACCAGGTAAATGATTTGGTGTCTTATTTTAATAAGGCTGTGAGAAGGAAGAACTCACAGCGTGCACAGACAGAGGAAAAATCCAAGTGCAAATGTCTTCTCTGGCTGAACCTGTTCATGAAACAGATATTCCCTTTGGGGAGATAACTAAAAAAGAGTAGCCCAGAGGCTTTTGTCCTCTAATGAAGTAGCTAAATAGTTGCAAGAACCCTGTGAGCCTGTCTTCCCACACCTCTGCGGTGAGAAGTGTATCCCATCCAACTCAGTGAAAGGTAATCAAATGATCCATTTTTATTTAAGCAGCAAAACAGGTGGCTAGGATTAGAAGATTTATGCTTAGGTTCTACAACCCAGTGTTCTTAGTTATCGAGCAGTTGGAAGTACAAACCCACAGGCTGCACACAACACTGATTGCTTTTGATAGAAATAAAGAATATCTTGCTGTTACCATCAAGCCTTGAAACTGACTTCCAGCTAATGACCCAAATAAACTGTATGTGAAATTGTATAATTGAGATCGAAGGCTGTCTGGGGCTTCTAGCTGGGACACAGATTCCACATCCATGAGCTTTTGAGTATGGTCATTGAGCTGAAATGGAGAAGGTTAAAACTCTCATTTTCATTACCAAACGCCCCCCATCTCCCAATACAAATGTGACATTTCAATTTTGCACAGTCCAACTCTTCTTAAATCATCTGTATAAAAACTTCAGATCTTGATTGATGATGGATGAGCTATTGTCTCCTGAAGCACCCAGTTCTCATTACCCTTTAAAACAGAGGTTATTAATGATGGACCTGAAGTGCTTTCCCAGTGGGTCATCAGCAATGAACTATGCTGAGGGATCAAAAGACTTGGTTTGGCATGAAATTTCCAGGCCTAAGCTGTTTTTAGATGATGCATTCAGCATCTTGGTGCTTATGGTAAAGATGCAGCACTGTCAACCTGCAAAGCTGCTTCAGCTCTAGTGAGGCTGACCTTGGAAATTCAGGTGTTATATAATACATACATGCAGGATGTACCTGTATGTGGTGGGGTGTAAAAGACAGCTGCTTCCTTCATAGCCAGTCAGCTTGAAAGGTGTAAGATACATTCTGGTTTGCTTTTGAAGTGGTTAGAGTGGACATGACCCACAGTTTCTCCTAATTAGCTCCCTCCCCTTTCCCTGCCCACTTCTGAGCTAGTTCTCTTCCCTCTCACCATGCCATCTTCCACTTCCTTGTGCCAGCTGGTTTTGTAGCATCAGAGAAGCGCTTTTAATTTGCAACCTGGAGCAGCGATAGCCATTTTATAACCATTTTTGTAACAATTTTAGAAACAGATTCTACAGCTAAATAGATGTTTACAAGCCCCACTGCATATAAACATACATGAGTAACTTTCACTCCAGGATACACTGCAGAATAAGAATCATGTTTTTCCAATTTAACCCACATTAGAAATTGGATAGCAGACCATGAGGGATTATACTGTATACACAAAAAACCACCTCAGCTCAATAAAATGCCCTTTTAATAGATGGAAGAAGAAAAGTGGTTTCCCTCTCTAGTCTAAGCAGACACCACCCTTGCAGAGCCAGTGTCCTTTTGCAGTGATTATATGCTTCTGGTGGCTGAGAATGTGTTTTCAGTGACTCCAATCAAACTCTGAGTCCCTTTTTGAACTTGGCAGACTAAGTGTGAACTGTGTGTGAGGTACCTGTCTGTGCTCCTGGCGCTTCAGCGCGAGCTGCTTGTTTCTTGGTTGCCAGAGACCTGCATGTTTCAATTTCTCCTGTTAGTATTGTGTGGTAGGTTACCAAAGTCTGTGGGAGTGTTTCACTAGGCTAATGAAAGCAAGAAAATAGCAGCTATAACAACAGATAATACATTTCTGATTTAGCTTCCTGAGTAAATAACCATTTAAGAGAATTTTAATCATGCGCAGCTATAAGTTCCCCACAATCGTTTGAGAGTAATAAGCAAAATAATGACAGAATTCAGTGGCAAGGACACATGCTGATTTATTTTTGTGTAACTTTGGTGGTAGAATTACACTGCTTTTAAGCCAGTAGACTAGCTCTGATAAGGAAGATGATAAGATTTGTCATTCACTTCAGAATCAAATGGCAAAATCCAGGGTGGGATCCCAAGGGTAGCACTTGCTGCTAGTGGGCTCATACTTGGACTAACAGTTTTCTAATGTCACCAAAAATTGTTTTAGAAGACAAAAATACTCACCCCCCCCAATGGTATTTAAAATATGTTTCACTCTGAGCAGTCTGGTTTGGGGCTTCTTTGGCAGGAACTGGCTTCTTTGTCCACAAAATTCGCTCAGGGACTTGGCATTCCCTCTTCGGCTCCAGCCTTGGAAAGAGTTGAGCAAAGAGGCACCTCATGTGTTGCACATGGGAGAAGAAACCTCTTTTTCCCTGGCTTCCATTGCTAGCTTACCTGCACGGGCAGAGATCCTGCCTTTCTCCTCCTGTTCATTGTTTAACTTTATCTCTCACTTTCAGGGCTGTAAATTAGAATGAGGTGATGACTTTATGATGATGAGTTCATTATACAGCAGCTCCATTGTATATTGATTACAGTTGTGCTTCATTTGCTTAACATGTAGCAGGGTTTATTAGCTCTTCCCAGGCATTGTTCTTGCTAAGGCAGGGCAAAGAAGTGCAAAATGCATTTGGAGTTTAAGTCAGTGAAGCCAATGCATCTGTGCTGATTTACACACACCAGGATTTGGTGTAAAGAAAAGTAGGATAGCAGGTTGGATTGGGAAGGCGCAGTGGAAATGTGTCTGGCTCCCAGAGAGCAGGAAGAGTCAAATCCAAATGTTCTAAAGATTGTACTAAACTTCAAACTCAGTATTACTTAATATCCCCTGGAGCCCATCTTTGATACTACTCAGGTTTGTTTGCACCTCAGTGCATCGATGACCTGAAAACTTTAATTCTGTCACTGGTGGAAACTGGTGCAGTGCAGGGAAAGTGGAGGTACTGTATCCCATTTTAGGGAAAAAACAGCAGAAACAACTCTACTATTCAGGGATGAGGCAAGCCAGAGCACTTTTTGTGGTTACTTTTAGTAAATCACAGTGGAAGGTGTTGGCTTTCCTGAAGGTACAGTGTATGGCACACTTCCTGGTTACCTTTTTGCTGAAAAAAAGTCTTTCTCCACAAATTGAAACTATTAGAATTACTTTTAGATTGAGATCCTGCTATACAAGAACGTGTCAAAGTTCCTAGCAGGAAAGAAACTTGGATAGGTATTGTCATCAGGGGATACTCTTGAAACCTAGAAATTATGCCAGTTCAGTGTACCAGCTGATGACTGTGTGGAATTGTGTGTATGTTTAAGGAGCTATAAATGCAGATTTTATAGGTTTTCATTGTTTTTATATTATTTTTAATCCAAATCTGGGACATAATGGATTAGGTAATCTGGTGTAGCTGGGAAATCATCACTAATCATTATTTCAAGTGTTCTCCTAAGTCCCCCTTTTTCCCCAGAGCAAAATTGTTAACAGATGCTGTATGTTTTGGTTTTTTTTCTGTGATCATAAGAATATTATACAGACAGATCATTGCTATATCTCTAATCTGGATTTTTTTTTCTGTATCAGATTATTATCATTGTTTTCATTTATAAGCCCCTTTTCAATGAAAAGCCAAGCTTTTAAACTAAAGTTTCTAAGAAATACTAATACTCATTAATATGGTGGAAAGATGTATTTACAGATGATCCTTTATTTAATACATTCCTTGATTTGGGGCAGCCTCATTTACGTGCTGTGGCCTGTAAAGCCTGAAATTAAAAAAAAAAAGAAGTTAAACACAGTAATTCCTTCCTTGGTGTGTGTAAACGTTTGCGTTGCCACTACAGCTTTTAAAGGTTTTCCTGGCAGATGAGGATTATCAGAGTGCCTTAATCACTGCTGCTGCCAGTCAGGAATTACTCTTCATGTCTCTGTGAGAAGTGTGGCACTCCTGGCTCTGCAGCACCACTTCATGTCATCCCAAGGTGCCATTAGTAACTGACCTTCAGCATTTCTCTGCTGAGGCTTGAAGCTCTGACACTGAAAATTTTAGACTCCTCGTTCCTGTTAACTTTCACGGAAGTCACATGCGTTGTCTCCTGCTTTGGAAATCAAAGAGACAGGTTAAGTAGAGGAATTGTGAATCTGAACAAGGGTTTAGGGGGTTAAAAAAAATACAATTTTACTGCAGAGGAAACCCTGGTGTTACAACCAACAACTGTAAGATCATTTTCATGTTGAGATTCGATAAATCAAATCTTTAGAGACAGGACAACCGAGCGGGAGTTTTTTTGGGTTTTTTTTTTTTTAAAGACTGCTATAAATATGAAAATAAAAGGAAAATTCAAAAACCCCAACAAAGCACAAAAGCCCCACACAACCTAAGAAGGACCCCCAAACTTTTACCTTTAATTTCCATTTACCACAAAGCTTCCAGCAAGGCATGTCCAGAGGAGTTTTGGATGATAGTGTTTGAGATTTGGATCGTTGCTATGGAGTATTTGGGTGGTTTAGATGATGGCATTACAGCACCACAGGCTGTCGTAGAACATCTCGTGCTGAATGGCCCCTTCTGGTATTCTGTGGCCTCATCACAACATGGTTCTTTATGATAAGTTTTAAGCATTTCTTCAAATTAATGAAATGCAGCACAGTGTGATTGACTGCTTGTGCTTTTAAAAGTTTTTGAGTGTTGAAGGTTATTTTACCCACAAAATACTGAACCATTCCATACATGATCACACTGGAACAAAAAGTAAACAACTGTGTGTCAGTCTTCATCAGGTTTCTTCTGCTGAAGGCTTCCTGTTTACAAATACTGTGAGCTGCCCGTCCTCCAGTTTTCAGATTTTGCATTTAAATTTCGTGCCCTCTCTCCAACACACATTTAGCAACAGATTTAATCAGCTGTCTGGAGTCTTACAAGTACGTTGTTCTCTTGTTGTTCTGCACAGAGATCCTGAATGGAGGGGTGTATGTTGGCCAGAACAAATTCCTCTGCTTTGCAGACACCATTCATTGGCAAGACATCGTGAGGAACCCCTGGGCCTCCAACTTCACTCTGGTTCCAACCAACGGCAGCTCAGGATGTAAGTACTGATTTTATTCTCAGCCTTGTCAACCCCTCAGCATGAAACATGATAAATATGGCCACAAGTTTTCCCTGATCCTCTGATACGGAGAATTGTATTGGTAAATTTTCCTTTCATTGTTCCCTGCATCTTTTTCTAAGTTTGGCTACTTAGCCTGTTCTCAAAAACAATGTCTGTAGAGGGTATTTGTGAACATCATAGATTTTCTGAATTTTCTCTCATCTGCTTTTTCTCGTCTGCATTTTCTTTTTCTTCTTTCTTGCTAAAGCCACTGTGGTGCTGTGGAAGCACAGACATTCCTGTTTGCTTTGCATTTGTTCCTGCTGCTCAGGCGGATCCTTGAGTCACAATGGTCTGTCTATGGCATCATAATTAGCTGCTGGAGTAATTACGGTGAAAGCTCACGGATATTTTGATTTTAGATGAGAAGTGAACCTCAAAGAAATAGTTACCCTGTTGTCTTGTGTGTATATCTCTGAAGAGAGAGAGAGAAAGAATTTGCAGAGGATGGGGTGTTCTTCACAATACCACTAATCATTCTCTGGGTTTTACTATGTTTTCTTTATTTTAATGCTTTCCATTCCACACTTGAAATATCTATAGTTTCTCTATTTCCCTTTCCAAGAATTATTTGCCTTTAGTGAATCATTCTTACGATTCTTGCAGCAATAATGAATTGTAGTGAATGGTGGTGACAGGGGTAAAGAGTGTTTAAGCAGAATTTCCCATAATGGAGTAAACTGCATTCAGAATGAATGCTGTACTATGAAACAGTACCCTCAGGATGTACCAACATTGAAATTCAGAGACAGGCTGGGGAGAACTTTATATCAGGTGTCAGAGGTGGCACCACAGTAGACATATTGTTCTGAGCATTCCGTATATGGGGACATTCTGGATTGCTTTCCATACCTGAAGGTGTCCCTCGAGGATGTATAAATGACTGATTGCCTCTCTAACTTTCACTACAGCCAAGAAACATTTCATTTCTTCTCTTGTATGTTGGGAACTCAATAAAAAAAAAAAATAAAATGTTGAGACTCTGGGTAGGGACCGTTTGATGAGTCCCCATAATTTCTGAGCAGCAACTTGTTTTTAACCAGGTGCTTTGTGGTGTAATAGATTTTATAGAAGGCTGACTTGCTTCTGTATATCTCATCTGTTCCCCTTAATACCAGAGCACAGGTACTTGAGATAAGGCTTCCTCGAGGAGCCTGCCAAGCTGCACTGCTCCTCTACATCCCAGCTCCAGAGCCCAGCCTCATCACTTCTGCCTCCTGCCTGGAAACCTGACATAGTTGTAATGCAGCCAGCTCTCTTATTTGCATCTTAAAAACCCTCATCACTGCTGATGATCAGTTCTAGGCAGAACTGATGAAACCTTTGAAGGTGAGGGAATGCCTGTACCCTTTTATGAGTCATTGCTTCAAGAAAAAGACTTAGTTCTTACTCTGTTTTCTTCTGTTACTGGGTTTTCTTTTAACCTTTCCCAGTTCTTCAAGACAAATGCTTCTGCTCTTTTAAAAAAGCAACCAACATCAATACTATCTTTTTGAGGTAACAGAAGTTTTACTGCTGACTCCTGAAGAACAGGAACAAGATCCATTCTGAGCACTTTTAGAATCACACCCTGAAAGCAAAGAAGGCAAATATTGGTGCCCAGACACAGCTAGATGAAAGAATGTATGTATCAAAGTCCAGTTTTCTTCAAATGTTTTTTTTTTTAAATTCCTTTTAAGTTGTTTTGAAACATAGGGAAGGAACAATTTGTGCTTTGCCATTTGTGCTTGATAAATAAGATAAACAGCATTATTTCAATGATGATTGAGAGCTATGCACCAAGGCAGCTTTATTAAGATAGCCACCCAAATTTTACTCTATTTTTCCTTGCTTGGGATGAAGCAGTGCACAACTGGACTGCATTTAATTTAATAAACATAAGTCTCTTCTGAGAAACTCGATCCCATCTCAATACCTGTGATCCCATCTCAATCTCAATTCATGAGTTCTGTGAAATTTGATTAAATTAGCTAATCCAAACCATTTCTATCTTCACAGCTTACATAGGTGAAAATATAAACCCCATTATACAAAAAAACAACAAATGCTTAAAAAGTTCCTATGACTTTGGGCAACAAAGAACTCAGGTACAGCAATCACCATTTAAAATAGCCTGTAATTAAATACCTGTCTGTGTGTGTGGGCATGCATGTACTGTGCACACGCATAGGACTTGGAGAAATGGACATTGAATTCTAACCCTGGAGATTGGTGTAGAATGTCATTAAATAAGGTATATGCTTCTCAGTTTTGGCTCACATGTCACTTCTCACAACTTGCTAGGGAGTGTGCTTGCTGTGCCCAGCCTTGCTTTTCTCCACTGCTGCAGATGATGCTCAGTGCATTCTTTCCTGCACAGACTGTGACTCATGCTTTTCTGGATCCAGCATGTGTGTGTATTTGCTGCTGAAGTCTCAGGTGTCTCCTATCCAATGGAAATCTTGGCTAAATCCACTGGAACTGCAGAAGTACGTGTTGCTTGGCATTACTGAGAATATCCAAATGTCAGAATATTCTGGAAAGAATACTGGGTTTTACTGTATACCTATAAACCTTTGTAGGAGGGAATGTGAACCAACCAAACCTGCTGTGTGAAGCTCAGCAAAGTCCATCCTAGCAGTAATTTAGGGAACTCTGTGGAAGTGTGAGATCCTGTAAGACCTGGCTGGCAGCATCACGTGCCATGTTTAGCCATGACTGGCAGGACTGGAGGGTACCTTATGCTCCAGGAATTGTGAGGGCTGTTCCACTGAGCACCTCAGCAGTGGTCCCTGGCAGAGAATGCGTCCAGGGACAGAGGCTGTGACCTGCCATGAGTGTCAGAATCATCTTTCCAGCAGGAACAGCACCAAACGCAGCATGGCGCTTTGGCATCAGTGGCGTTGTTTCCAACCATCAGCAGAGGACACAAAGCCTCCCCAGAGGTGTCTACATGTCCAAAAGAGCAAGTGCCCAGCCTCAGAGAAGACCCCTATCCTTGCTGGGCTTTGGCCATGGCCAGAGTGACTGCAGCAGGTTGATACGAACACAGTGTCACCAGGCACACCTGGGCACCAGTGTGTGTGGGAGCTCAGGGCACAGCCCTGTCAGGGAGCTGACACGGCACGTGCCCATGCTGTTCCCTTTCCCAGCCAGCTGGAAAAGTTGATCATGGTCTGACTTCAGGGATAATTTCACCTGAACCCTCCCTTGCTGCTCCAGTGCAATCAGCAGAGGAAGACAAAAGGGCGGAGTGAAACGAAGATGCTCTGAAGTAAAATCAGTCCCCTGCCTCTGTGCCTGTTTCATACCTTGGATCTGCCAATTCTGGCAATCTCCTTCACTCACATCAGTGCTAGACAGAAGAGAACATGGCCACTGAGCTCTGAGAATAAAGCTCCTCTTATTCCCTTCTTCACGGGCTTTCATTGTCACATCAGTGTTAAGGAGCCAGTTGAAAAGGCCATGGTGTCTTAAACACTGACAGAAATACTGCAGACATGCGAATCCTGAGTGCTGGTTCTCCTTTTTTCTTCAGGTTCTGATCAAATGCATGCAGAAAAGCTCATGTTGGAGACCTCTGAGTGACACGGTGTCACTGTTCAGATGCACAGAGGCAGTGGCTGCTGGGGAAGTGGTTGGATAAACAAACCTTGCACCAGGGACCACACGTGCTTCAGCTCTCCCAGGACTGTGCCTGGCATTTGGACTCATACACACACTGAAATATTTACTGCTTGCACCTCCTTCCCATACTGGTATCCTGTAGCTGAAGCTTTTGGAATTAGTTGTAAGTTGAAAGCAGCCTTATCTTCTGTTTACCTGAATTCCGTGCTGCCAGCCTGGGGTTTTAAGCTGAGCACATCACAGTGGGAATCTCAAATGCACTTAACTCTCCAAGGAACAAAATTTTCCCTTTAGGTTTACGTTAGTGAAATTGTTTCTGCAATGCTGAAAATCTATTTTGCCTCCTTTGAAAAATCAGTTATGAATTCAAGTATTGGCCAAACATGCTGAAGCCTTGCTTTGCAAGAGCCTATTCCCCTGTTAGCCACTTTTTGGATTCACAACTGAAGAGCTGGAACTCTGCTCTTCAGAGGTAGAAACCCAGGGTGCAGCTCCCAGCAGGGAAAATAAAGCAGGGAAAAAGCATTAGGCTTCTTGCCTAAAATGCCTCAAGATTAGTAGAGCTCCCTGAGCAGCTTTTGGGAGAGTCCAGTGAAAATCTGGCTGCTTTCATCTGTATCTTCAATGTTTTCCTCAGTTTTGTTGTTAGCAGGAACTGGACAAGCTTCACATCTTGTCAGGTGAGCTCTTTTACAGCATTTGACAAAGACCATGGTATTAAATCAGAATTTTCAGAGAAACTTTACTTGGAGCTTTTGTTTCACAGAAAAGCTTGTAGAGCTTCAGTTGTTGCACTGAGGTCACTTCCATAGCCAATAGCATATGGTCAATTCAGTAAATAATGCTCTTAAAAATACTGAAACTATGCATGTGTGTTCATGATAGAGCTGGTGAATGTTTGGGTAATATGGGTGCAAAAATCACTCTCCATTTTCAAGTTTTAAAAAAATTAAGTTGGTTTTCAAGGAATTATTAGAAAAAATGCAGGACTGTGTGTTGGCATGTGCCCACAGTTGTGCAGAATAAACTCTGTGAAAATCACATCCATTTTAAAGTATTTTCCTGAACTGAAGTTTCTGCTCAGATTCTGAAGTGCAGTGAGATCGCTGAAAAAAAATCCCTTTGTCAATCTGGCTTTTCAACTGAGTGTCTTTCAGCTGTGAATAAAGCTGGAATTTTTGGCAAGGTACTTTTTCAGGCAGAACAACTTTAGTTCCTTGCTCTTCACAGCACGGTACTCCTCTGTCATTGCTTTGAATCTAATTGCAGCCTGTGGTGTGAGAACACCCCGGTTCTGAACTGTGCAGAAGCACTGCTGGCAGAGTTACAGGGAGAAAAGACTTGGTCTTCATTGCCTGCGACTCAAAAAAATCCCTTGGTGTACCTGTGACTCAATAAATCCCATGGTGTATTCTGTAGGAGAAGGGAATACAGGTGACCTGCCTGATCAGTAACAGCTGTGTTAATTACCAATACAGTCTCGCCCTGATGAGTCACAGCTGTAGCCAATAAAGGTAAGTGTGATAAAAGGGAGTGAGTGAGCTGGTGAGGGGAATCATTATGGAGGAACTGTGAAGGAGGAGGAACCTTGAGGTAGAGGAAAGGCTCCTGAAGAGAGAATCCCTGCAGTGAGGTCAGTGTGGGTGTGCAGTCAGAGCCTGTTCTTGGAACCTGCAGTCACAGTCTAGCTGGGTAAAAGCTGCAGTCAGAGGCTGTGAGGGAAACCTCCACTAGGAGTTTAGGGTTTGGTTTGTAACTGTAAAAGTTATTCTCACCAGAAGGCCCTGTGGGAAAGGCACAGCTGCAGGCTGGACAGTTGGGAGTCAGTTGAGGGGTGAGAGGCACTTAGGAATGAGGAGAGTCAGTTGGAAATGAGGCTGGAGGGGTGCATGGACAGAGTATGGGCAGAAAGGTGATTGCATGGTAGAATGTGTGGACAGCAGCACTGCAGCTGGGCCAGCCAGTGGGTGTCTTCGTTCTGTTAAGTTCTGTTAGGTCTCAGTTTGGTTTCAGTCATGTCGGGTAGAGATAAAAGGTGTATAATGTGATTTCTACAATCAACCAACCTCCTTTGGATGCATAAGGGGGCCTGTGTCCATTTGTGGTCCCCATTGCTACCTAGGAGCTTGGTGCAGGCAGAGTCAGTGAATGGTTGGGGTTAGGATGGCTGAGCTGTAAAGAGGGATAAACCAGGGCCCTTTTCATGCTGTGATAAACAAGCAGTCTGTGTCTGGGCTCATTTCTACCCCCTAACAAGAGGGCTGCTGCAATGGTATTCCAGGGAAACACTGCTTGAAAACTCTGCTCTTCCTTGCCTCTTGATTGATAGACTTTTCAAGGGCAAAAGAGCCTTGAAATATCATTAACTCTATTTCCGGTGTGAGAAGCCTGGAATATCATCAGGTTCCCTGGTGTGGAGCTCAGTAACTCAGTAACTGTGGGCTCTGGTGCTCTGTGCACTTTCCTGGCACTGCTCTGGAGCTTTGCAGAGGTGCAGATGTCCCTCCAGAAGTTGGTTGCTTCCCAACATTAGAAGGAATAATACCAGCTGCCTTTATCTTGAATCTGAGCACAACTGTAAATCATAGATGTTGCATCTTCCACTTTCTCTGGCTGGTTCAAAGAGCTCTCCTAGCCAGCTTTTTCTCTCAGTGTACTGTGTCATCAGCTCACCTCCTGATTTTCTTTCAAAAGCTGGACAGATAAGGGCTCTGCTATCTCTTACAAGGAGGGATTTCTTTTCACCCCCAGAGCACTTTTCATTGCTCATCAATGTAAACTATATTTTTCAGTTTGCTTTTAGAAGGCAGAAGCCAACGCATGCGTGGCATTTTATTCCTCATATAACCAATAGAAGTAAAAACTACACCTTTTGTGTTTCAGCTTCACGTGAGGAATTTGATGTTCAGGCAGTTCTGATATCTGTGTGGTTGAGAGACTCTCTCTTTTTTCCCCCCCAGCAAATGCAGCCTGTGTGTTCTATTCTGAAATAAGCAGTCCTATGTTTGGCTCTATAAAAGTCATTTGGTGTGAGTGACTCCAGCTTGCCCGCCAGCCTGGCACACTCTCTGATACTGGCTGCTCCTCACTGTAATTGCCTGGGATTTCACTCTTCCTGTCTTCTGTATACTTTATTGCCTGGGATATTTTAATAATTTCTCTAAACCTTTGTCTGGAATGTTAGGAAGTGTCAGTCCTGGGGATCCCTGGGGAACAACACCCCAATTGTATTCTAATTGCTCATTTACAGCTACTTTTGGAGAGTCCTCAATTAGCTGGGTCTTAATGCATTTTTCATGTGTTTTATTAATATTGAAACAGAGACAAATCTAATTAAATGTTTACCATTTAGCCAGTGCTTTGCATTTTAATTAAAGGAACAAAAAATGGACTTCCCAGCTGTAAGTGGATACATTAGGCACAGAGCAGAGTGGGGGCAGGGGGTTCTTCCAGCTCATTACACCCTCCTGCTCCACATAATACTCTTCCTTGTGGTGTCTTCTGTCTTCACGGCTTCAGAATACTTTGAATTCTATTTACTTTCAGTACCAGTTAGGGTTCACCCTTATTTCCAGATTTTTTTTCTTTTTCCTTTGTTTTTCCATTGCTTCTAATTTTTCATTCGAAAGGTCAGCTATACCTTTTGCATCTCTGCTGTCTATATATTCTCCAAGAACACTTTTTGGGGTTTTTTTTTGTTCCTTGGTAGGGGCAAACCTTTACAGTAGGATAGGCTCTGATATCAGCAGTCTGACAGGTCTGCCCATAGGCCTGGCAGTCTACTTTTCCAGCTTTTACCTTTCCTTTAACAGCCTTTGCAAACAAATTCAGGAGCAAAATTTTGTCAAGGGGCACACCAAGGAGCATAAAAATCAATGACCCAATGATCTTTCCCATTCAGAACTTTTTCCATGAAACTCTGAGGGGTGAGGTCTACAGACACCTGTGGTAAATATCCCAATGCCCAGCCTCTGAGTAAATAGTCATCTCTGTGCCATCCATTGTAGCTATATTGATGAGCCATGTTTGATTTAAGAGGAGAGAGTCTAATTTCAGGAGAGCTCCAAACACTTTCTTGGTGGCAGAACGAATAATATTTTTGACAATCCACACTGCCTACACTGATTAATCCATTTAACATCCTGGCCATTTTCTTCCAGCCTGGCACTGAAGCCCTGAATTATCCCAGTTAGCCAGTCAGCAGCTGAACACTTACAAAGGGGAGCTGGCTTCTAACACCTCAAAGTCAAAGAACTTCTCAAAAACACAAACACAAGGGAAGGCAGCTCTCCCTCCTGTGGGTTAAGACTCCACTTGCTTTCTCAGGTGCAAGCATTCAAACCAGCAGTTTTAAAAACACACAGCCAAAGAGAAGCAGATTTTTCAGCACTCCAGGTGACCCAAACAACATGCTCGTTGGTGTTTCAGATAGAAGGAGGTTTCTTCTCCTCATACTTGAGTCCCCATCATTATGTTCCCAGTGGCTCACCTGTACCCCAGGTGTCAAGTCTGGACTGGCAGTGTCCCCTGCTGCTCTCTGCCTTGCTGGGCTCCATCTGTAGCTGTGCCTCACTCTACAGCCCAACTGCCCATCACATTGGGGTCACCATCAAGTGGAAGTCACAGACACTGCACTCAAAGTGCTTCATTAAAAACTTCAGAGGGCTTCAAGTATCAGGTCCTTGTTATCTAAAAGTCTTTCACATATTTTCTCTGTTGCGATTCCAAGGGCAGCTGCACACAGCTCTCAGGGTCTGTCCATCTATGCCAGCAGCTACTCTGTAGATTCTGGCACTGATGAGGGAAGTGTGCCCAGCTCCATCCAGACTGACCTGGGACTCTGCTGTCCCTAGCACACAGCTCTGGCTCTTTCTCTGAAGTCTTCTCTCTTCCTTCTGCAGTTCTGGCTCACTCCTTCTTGTCCCTAGCATGGCCACCCAACCCTGTCTGTCCCTTGCACAACCTCTTGTCCCTTCCTCCTCACAGCACAGCCAGCAGACTCCAGCTGACCCTCTCCCAGCTAACTCACTCTTTATCACACCCATAGCTGGGAGGGCAAGGCTCTTCCCACTCTTTGGTAATTAACACAGCTGTAATATATTAAGGGTAAGATTGCATTTAGTACTGTCTTCATCTGTCTCCCCACAGATATTTGCACGGAGTTTTGTATAAGTGATAAGCCTTATATTCTCCCTTGAGTATTGAGTCTCTGTTTGGAGTTGCCAGGAAGGGATGTGGGTGAATTTGTGTACAGGCATTTATTGCAGCTACAGAATGAGGCCTGACAGGTGGGCAGCCCCTTGATTTAATGTTCAGTAGTCACTTTGTAATTCTTCACAGAGCACAGTAACTCAGCTTTTGTACCAGTAGTTGCAATATTAGAGAAGGATCGTTTTTACACAAAGCCACTTATCTGGAAATTTATACCCAGGTCAGACCATTGGGTGTTTAACTCTGAAACAATCATGTGGTAGCTGTGAAGAATAGGGGTTTGTCCGATCTTTGCAATCTCCCAAAAGTCCTGGCCTTACACCAGTTCTCAGGTGTGCTGTGCCTAAACTGTACAAAATGCTGTTCATGTCCACATCAGTGTTTTCAACTGGGCCACCCGAAACAGACTTCTGCACAGGATCAGTGAAATACAGAGTCTTGGATCAGGGCAGGAAAAGGATGGAGTCCTTTCTCTCAGGTATTAAAAAAAGCCATTGGTTAGCAAGGATTGAGGAGAGGTGAATGCAGCCAAAATAAAAATACAAGGAAAGCTTTCTTTCAGACCAGTGGAGGCTTCTGTAACAGGAGACAATTATATTTAAATCCTGACTATTTGTAAACCAACCCCCCAGCCCTCAGTACCAGGATACAGATGAGATAACCACATTTTGTCCAGTTATTCCTGCGAGCATTTTGTGTCTTTTTTCCAAGCACGAGGCTTTTGCTCTGCAGAAGGCCAGAGTAACAGCAATATATTTATGTATGCTGATGAAAAGAAAAGAGGGAAGTGACTAATTCATGCTTAAAGCCACCTTTCAGAATAGCTAGCGTATCATTTTTTTGGCGTACATCTAAATTGGAAACTACCTACGGAGAAAATGGCATTGCAGAAAGTATATCCTGAAGACATTTGTTATTGCAGAGTTTGTTAAATTATAGCCTTTCATTGAGGTTATTACTTGGAGTTCAATTAACATTTTAAATGTATGTTTGGAGACCAGCAAACGGGGCCTCAGCAGACAGGTGGTCTGGGTACAGAACACGTTCCCTGCCGCCAGCATCACCATGGCAAAGCCAGGAGGAGAAGCTGTTCTTTTCCATAAAAAGCCACAAACACCTCAGCCCTTTTGTGAAAGCTCCTTCCATGTGGCACACGCTTCATGGGCTTAAACCACTGCACTTCAGCAGCAGTTATGGTTCCGTGGACTTGTCTGTTGGAAAAAATATTTATATCAGATAGAAAGTCCCGCATCTGCCTTTTGTTCAGGGTATGTGGAAGCTGCTTTTCCTTCCATTAAGGAATCTCTAGTTCAGGCAGAATTTATTTATTTACCTGGAATTGAAAGGCAAATACAGTAACAGAAAAATTTGGTTTTAAAGAATAGTTTTTGTCAAGCAGATATATCTGAATATGGAGGAATAAATGAAATCTAGTGGTACAGTGAGCTTGATTTGTGTTAGAATGGCAAGCTGGACTGCTTGAAGTTGCCTGTAATGTTTTTTCCTCAACCCAGAACAGTGTGTTTTAAATAAAGGGAATCAGTTTAGCTTTCTAGTAAACACCTTCAGCCAGCATTTTCAGAAGGGATTTGTCAATTGGTGACTGCCCTTGAAACAGATTTGAAAGGCAAGCGGACGTGGCAGCTAATGGAAATACGACGCCTCTCACAGTTGAGTTACTGAATAAAAAATAAGTAATGAACACAAATAAGAAAAAATAATGCTGTGAGGGACAGAATTCCTTATGCTGCCAGAACCCAGCAAAGTAGCTGCTACAGACATGGATTTCTAGGAGTCATGGGCACAGAGAAAACCAGTATTAACAGTTTCTGAAGAATCTCAGGCATGCGCATCTCTTGACGCTGAGAAATGTATTTTGAAAAAATATAAACAAAAAAACCCACACAGCTGCAGAACCAACCCCACCCCTGCCAAAGTGCTGACCAGTTTCACTGAGTATCTTCCTTCCTTCTTTTAGCAGTGGCAGGGTGAAACTCACTCACCCAGTGGCAGAGGTTACCATGCCGATGTATAAAATACTACAGCGGTTCTGTAGTTACAGAATTGAAGTAGGGCTCCACGTAGTGGCGTGTAGAGACTTTTGGCAAATGCTTATCTGTTAATGGCAACCTGTGTGTGTCTAATGTATTACTGCACAGCACCTGTTTATGAGCAGGTTGGTGTTTAAGCAGTGTATTGCACAAGGGAGAGACTTTCAGGCTGAATGAAAGCACTCCTCTCCATTACAGGCTGCTTGTTTATCACAAGCACCGGTGTTTCTTGAGAGTAGGAAACAACCCCCAAATACTCAGAGTATTTAAAATAGCCTAAATGCACGGTGATTGCCAGATTTGCAGTGAGTGGGTGGGTGGGATTGGTCTCTCACAGCAAGCTGCAGCTGCTCTCATGACCTGCCTTCAAAGGGCTGCTTAGGGAAAGGAAAGAAAGAGTATAAAATCAGCTGCTGAACAGTGTCTGCAGGATCTGTGTGCCTCCCACCCTCCATGTCCCAGCCCCCCACTCAGATGGGCTTGGTTGGTGCCTCACAGGGTTGGGTGCAGTGTTGGCACTACCCAGGTGGCTTCTCCCAACACTCTGTTCTGCCCCCTTCATCAAACACAAAACCACCCCAAGTCTTCGTTGCTATCATATCTGTGTTTTTTTATGAATTTTGTTAGGGCTGTCTCTTCTGGCAGAAGCTCTCAGAATTGTCATGAGAGTTGCTGTCCTGTGGACAGCTTGGCTAAAGGGCTCTGGCCACAGGTCTGCTCAAACCCGGGGCATCTTCTCTGTCGTGCTTCTGATCCCTTCACACCTCCTGCAGTATTACACCCACATGGCAATCCCATCATGCCCAAAGCATCACCTCCTGGCACATATCTGATAAGTGAAGATTGTCCAGGACATTGCAGTCTGAAATTTGTATGATTATTTTCACTTAATTTTTGTGTACAGCAAACATTAAATCTGAGTACCAGAGTACATGTCCAACCATCATTTTCCAGCAGTAGAAAATCCCCTTCTGTGGTCCAAGTGTTGTCTTGTAATCATCAGTTTTGTTTCAAATAGCCAGAAATACATTTTGGATAAGCACATTAAGAGGCTTATCCAAGCTTAAGACACTGACCTAAAACTGGACTCTAGATTTCATGGGAATGAGGAATTGCTTTCTAGTATTTCCATATAACTGAGTCAGAAGATGATTAAAACATTAGCACTTCTAAATACACCCTGCCAGATTCTAGGAATACTACGTGGGATCAAGAAAGAATAAAATGAATTTTAAAAGCCAATTCAATTTCAAGTTCTGATTTCCTTTGTTTGAGGTTTTTACTTTGTTTAAAAAATGAGAACTGTATGTCCCTCTGTTCAAACTTTATTACTGCTTAGGCTGCATTACAGGAATGTTAGACCAGGACGATATTTTGATTTATGTGGTATTGACTGACATGACCTGTTTGAGGAGCTGCTATTAAACCCACACAAGAACGTTCTGAGCTGTGTGTTTGAGTTTGTTGAGAGCCTTCTTTGAAAATCTCATCTAATGGTGCAGGAATTTTTCTCCCAGCGCTGCACATCCTGTCCTGCAAAAAAGCAACTTACATCTGCATCCTTCTGTTCTCAGCCAAGCTGTGCATTGGACAGTAAGTGCTCTGCTCTTGCAGACAGAAACCTGGCTCCAGATTTATTCCAGGCACTGCCACAGGTGCCCCCATGCTCCCCTGCTGTTGGCTTCTTTGTGGGTTTGGATTTCCTGTGCTATCACACCAGAAAAGGGCCAGGTCTGAGAGCCAGTGGGCAGTGACCTCAGGCAGGGAAGGATGCAGGTGTCAGTGCTGGGCATGGCAGTCAGTGCTGCTAGGACAGGAGATGGAGGCACTTCCAGACACCCCCATGCAGGGGGAATGCTGAGGTGGATATAAAGGCATAGAGATGTTGGCTTTCTATGGTCTCTGCCTGCTGGAATCTGCAGTGCCTTCCTCTCACAGACCTGTCTTCTGCTCACACTCAAATTTCCTCAGTAAGACAGGCTTTTCTCCCCTTTTTCTCCACATTATCAGCTCAGGAGCTCTTCAGGGTGTGGGGGTGCAGGGTTCAATTTCCTACCTTGCATTGAGGCATTCAAATCTGTATGTCCTGGCTCTCACCTCCCAGTGGAAACTGCCCCAGGCTGGTCTTAGTTGGCATCTTTCCTACTTTATCTGTTGAAGTTCTGAGTTAAGTACATGAAGTTAAATACAGAAATAGTCCTAGGGGTGCTCTGCTCTATGGCTCTACAGTGATCACAGCCACTGACCTGTGGGGCACAGCCCCAGGAATGGCTGTGTGCTGTGTTCCCTCAGTTTGGGAAGGACATTGAGACGCTTGAGCATGTCCAGAGGAGGCAGGGAGGCTGGTGAGGGGCTTGGAACAAAAACCCTGGGAGGAACAACTGAGGGAGGTGGGATTGTTTATCCTGGAGAAAAGGAGGAGGTGACCTTGTCACTCTCTACAACTCCCTGAAAGGTGGTTGTGATCAGATGAGGGTTGGACTCTTTCTCCAGGCAGCACTGACAGAAGGACAGGACACAGTGTTAAGCTGCCCCAAGGGAAATATAGGTTGGATAGCAGGAAAAAGTTTTTCGCAGAAAGAATGACAAAGTACTGGAATGGCCTGACCAGGGAGGTGGTAGAATCACCATCCCTGGATGTGTTTAAGGAAAGACTGGATGTGGCACTTGAGGCCATAGTCTAGTTGAGGTGTTAGGGCATGGGTTGGACTCAATAATCTTGGAGGTCTCTTCCAACCTAGTGATTCTGCATGAAATCTGTGCCCAGCTCTCTCCCTTTGGGGCTGAAGAGCTCCCTGTGTCCTGGAGAGGGATGGCTGCCAGTTCTGTGCTCTCCCCTTCCAGAGAGCAGCCCCCAGACTGTTTCTTGTCTTTGCTGACCTGAGAGGAGAGCCTTCATCACAGGAAGCAAAGCAAACAACGAGACTCCTAACTCGACACCCTGGGTGAGAGTTCACATGCACCCTCTCCTTCCCCACAGAGGAAAGAGAAAGTAAGAGCTATTCCAGTATCTTGAAAGGGCTGTGATCTGTCTGCTTTGGGGATGGTCCACTGGAAGGAATGTGTTTCATTCTGATCCTGGGATAAACCCCCACTAGCAGGGGCCGGGCTGCTCTTCTGCTCCTGCTGCACTGTGGGAGGAAGAGAAGTCACCTATGGATGATTTCTTTAACAGTAATAATTACAAAAGAAGGGTTCCTGAGGCTTTGTTGTTCTTGATGAGCCTGCCAAGCAGCAGGTATGACTTGACCTATCCTTTTAGCCTTCTGGCTGTGTCTCCCCATTTGCTCAGCATCCCTATGTGCGTGTTCAGGAAGGCATTTGATGCTGACTGGAACTAATTCGCCATCACAGTGGGGGGAATTCACTTACATTGCTCTGTGCTAACAGCTATAAGCAGTGATAATTAATAGCTCCTAATTGCTTAATCATTGTAAAGTTTTAGACTATGTCATATGTGAAGGTTTTTATTTTGTGTGGATGGCTAAACCCCCAATTAATGCATTGAGTCGCACAGCCTTACCAGCCCTGTCTGCTCCAGACAGAGAAAAATAACCAGTGTCTTCATTACCCCCCTCAGGTCCCTTTCTGTAGTCATTACTGTGGCCTGAAGACATTTTTCTGTAGCAGCTGCAGTAACGTTACAGTGAGCTCCCTATCAGCTCAGAGCTGTCAGCAGCAGATATGAATCCAGCAGCCCCAGCCTGTTCGGTGCTGCTGACATGCTCTTCTTGACTTTCCATTTATTCCTCTACCTCTGGTGGCCAATCTCTCTTAAAATCAAAACTGTCTGCCACCAGCAGATCTGGCAATACTCTGTAATTTTGCAGTTCTCAACAGACTGGGCCAGTCCCTGTGCACACACAAGGGTTGTCTCCATCCCACATTTCTCAAGGTAATACATCCCTCTTTGCTATTCAGTTTTTGTTTTCTTCAGTGCTGGCTAAGTTTTATCTCTGTTCCCTCTCCTGACTCCCCCTCACACTGTCCCTGTATCTCTTTCTGTGCCTGTCTTTCAGGGGCGTATCTCTTGGATTGTTTTCGTTTCCCAGGCCAATTTCTTTTCAGCTGCTTGTCCCTGAGTCCCTCTCCATTTGTGTTTGTCTCTTTTCTTATCTGCTGAGGAACATGAGGGGGAGATAGAGGTGTTGACTGGCAGAACTGGAAGTCCCTGTTGGAAGTGATTCGTGAGCAGGAGTTTGCTTCCACCCTTACTGAGCTCCAGGCTGGATGATCCTCCTGGCAGGTGGGGTTGTGCTCTAGAGGATGGATGGATGGATGGATCCACAACAGGTTCTGTGCTTTTCCACAGTGTAAGTGCTCGTTGATGAACCCTATGTGAGTTTTCCCTGTGAATGGATCCCATCAATATTTGTGCAGGGTGTCTCCACTGGGCACGGAGACTCCAGGGCAGAAGCAGAGACACAGAGAGGAGACAGAAAGGTCAGTTGCTGCCATTTACCACAATAAAAGGAACAATACCAATGCAGGTACAGCCTGTTAAAGAAAAGCCTGAATTTTATGGGAATAATCCTGTGTTGGAAAACTGTTTGGTGATAGATCCTTAGGTGAATTCATCTGAGATGAGTGAAAGCATGCAGTTTTTTAGCAGTGGAGGAATTGACCCTTAGATTTCTGTATCCCATAATGCTTCTACAGAGGAAGAGAAAATGTGTGCACTAGATATTTCTGTTACACATTTTCTTCTTTTGCAGAAAGCTTTACTTTTTCTTGCAACGTGTGTCTCTCCTGCCATTAGGGAAGGAAATCCTGGGAAGTGTGAGACTCTCTTAGGTAATTAACTTTCAAATCAATAGGAGAGATCTGAAGGCTAGCACAGGGCGGGTAGGAAATGCAAAATTATTTTTGCTTAACAGAGGAGTGTGAATGAATGAATGAACGTGTGACAGTAGGAATAGTCACACAAGGACAGGGAAAGCATTATGTATGGCCTGATACAGGCAGAACAATCCATCACAACAACAGTATCTTTAATTCCCCTTAATGCTTTGTTGCAGTGTTTGAATTACATTTTGATTTTGTTATCTATGCATACAGAGAACTAAGGAGTTTAGCTGCCTAGAAAAACCACACGCAGGTGTATTCAAACCCTCTGTCTCACCTAAACCATGCAAAGAACAGCCTGGGACTATTACCACAGAGAATACGTGGAATTTCTTGGAGGCTGGTTACGTCTAGAAACATCTCTATGGCATCTCTAGCATTTTTACAGGAGTGAATTTTTTAGGCAAAGGATGAGTTTATAAGCAGCTTACAGAAGCTAATAAGTGATTTATAGCTGTTTTGATAGTTAATCAATTATTTTAGATTGTTAGGTAAATAAAGAGGCTGCTCAAAACTATGGCTTGGAACCGTCTAAGCCATTTTATTTTGTCTGTTTGCACTTCGGTATCAGTGTTTTGCAGGCATCCTAACACTGAATGGTGATTTATTAACCTGATGGAAGCCATCTGTAAATGTAAGTTTTGTGCAAAGTGAGACATTTCTTCTCTTATTTCTGCTTTACTTCTCCGACAGAGAGGGGTCTGCTGGAAGCAGCTGGTATAGCTGATGGGGAAGAGGCTGGGTTTCTCCTGTGTGTGACACTGAGCTTAGAGCTGAGAGGAGGACTTCATTTTTCTTGTCTCGTCAGGAACTTAATCCTTTGCGGTTTTACTGTTTCTGAAATAATAAAGTCAGTCTGGAGTCAAAGGAAAGCCCTCCTCAATTCTCAGGAAAACACAAGGATGAAGTAACCTTGCTCTTTCCTAAGCTAGTGAGCAAACATTTCCTGCTGCTGGCTTTCCCTGGCTGGGAAAGCAGAAGCATTTCCCACAAATAAAACTCTGTCCTGGAAAGGACGAGGAAGGTGCTCTGCCCAGAGTCCATAATTCAGATCTGTTGCAGTAGTCGTAGCCAAGGGAAGACAACCCAGGAGACAAAACGTTGGTTTTCTGTGTGCAATTTGCCAAAGCAGAATTAATTCTCATGTTCCAGTGGGAATCTGTCTTTTCTTAACCTAGATTTCATTACAAAACCTGTGAAAATTACAGAAGCCTCCAAACTGTCACTGTGTGTTCAAAACAATGCTACTTGTTCAGGAGCAGAAATGTACTCCAGTGTCCCAGCTGTAATGGGGAGGAGACTTTTGGAGGTTCTTTCCTTTTTTATTTTGCTTGGAAAAGGAAAATGTGCGTTTATTAATGTGAAGAAACAAGTGAATGGGCCAAGGTTGTGCCCTGCAGAGAGGTGGTTTTTTGGCCAAATTCTTTTAGCCCTTTCTGCTGTATGTTGGAAGGGTTTTGACTGTTTTAGACACAAGGAATAACAGGAATGATTTATGCCACAAATTGTTTCATGCTTTTTTCAATTCTGTTGCCTCGCAGTCTAAAAATCTTAAAAAATATCTACAGGAAGATCTGTGAGTAGTAGTATAATTCTTCCAAGGTCTGTGTCAACCTTAGGGCCAGTCCATTTATTATCTTTAAGCCTGACATACAGATCTCCTTGTGAGACCTGCTCCTCACATAAATGCTTGTTATGCTCCTGAGTGTGTGTGTTGACTTCCACAGGACTATTTCTGTCTTAATTTTGCAGAGCTGGTCTTTAATGGGTTTCAATCTGTCGCTATTGCATGACAGATTTTCCCTTAGTGTGGAAAACCAGGTGAAACACAGAAGGATGTGAGGGCAGAATCTGGGCCAGTTCATGTTGAGAGCAAAGAAAGGTTTTGGGGTTTTTTTTCTCTTTAAACAATCAAGCCCATATAGATGCACTATTTGGAGGGAGTTTGGTTTTTAATTTTCAGTATATTTGACCTTCAAAAGGACACATAATGTAATTCAGAGGTGTGCTGCCTACAAGCTCAGCTCCTGGTTGTGTCTGTACAGCTAAGAAAAAGTGAAAACAATGAAACAGACACTTTTGAGTTCCCGGTGAGAAAAAAGGAAACTGGCAGCCTTTTCTTGCTTTATTGTTAAATATCTCTATTTAAATGCAAATCATCATCTGACACTGCCAAACAAAGTCATGTACCAGGCAGCAGGCATGCAAGTTAAAAAAAAAAATTTAAAATGATGTTTTGAAGATGCTGAATTGCTTTTATTTCCAGGAGGAATAGAGGTGGCTGAATAAATTTTTGGCTGCATACCGAGAATCAGCTCAGATATGAAGATTTGTATTTTAATTGCAGCTTTTACAGAGGTGTGGGCAGACTCTCTAGTTAGGGATCACTTGGAGGGATGCTGAAGTGTCTTCTGTGTTATCCCACAGCACATATTACAGTGGAAAGCCCAGCGTTTACAGAATGTTTTGGAAAGGGGTGGAATCCAGGGACCAAAAAGGGGAAGAAGGAGCAGCCAAATTGCTGCCTCACGATGTCTCAGGAATGTGTGGTTAAAGTGATCTGTGCAGTGCTTTATGGTGCTGGATGCAGGGCCTCCAGCTTTCTCCCTGAGCTCATGACTTCTGAGCCCAGAGAGGCTTGAGATGGCACCTCAAGGAAGGATTGGATGGAGGAGAGTCTTGCAGGAGGAGGCTCCATTGTGGGTGGGTTGTGGCTCCTCCCCAGCTCAGGGAAGGGCTGAGCACAGTCCCCACGGTGGGGAAGGTTCTCTGAGTGTGCATCCATCCTGCTCCTCCTGCTGAGCAGGAGTAGCCAGTTAATAAAACCCACTTCCAGAGGAGCATTTCTATTCAGTTCAGCAAGTACCCAAATCAGCTAACAGCTTGTATCTTATCAAGCCTCATCTGCTAAAATTCTTCCTTTAATTTGCTGTTTACCTCACCATTTTAAACCTTCATTCTTATAGATCAATGTGGATATATTTGCTTTCTGTGCAGGGTTCCAGTAGTCTCTTAATAATCATAATAATCATTATTACTGATTAAAGTTGCATTATTCATGCCAGATGGAGTGCCTTCCCTGTCAGCCAGAATGAGTTTGCATTTATGTAGTTATAGTACATTTGTGATCTAAATAAACAGATGGTAGAAGGTGACAGCGCATTATGTGCTGGTGATATCAGCAACAATGTTTCCCAACTATAATTGCTTTTAATGAACATGAAGGCAACAAGGAGCTGGTAGTTTTAACGAGGTAGTTGGCATTCAGTGTGGTAATTACCAGGCAGCATCATCAATAGCACCAGGAATGCCAAGGAAGGAATGCTGGCTTTGAAAAATCAGTGACAGAGGGTCCAACTTCACATGACCATCAGGGTGGGTTTGTTCAGCTCTGTAGCATCTTGCAGGTGTGAGCACACTCCTAGCAGAGGAACAGTGTTTGTCTTTAGGGTGATCCAACCTTAGCCGAGAGACATTTTGCACTTTCTCTGACGCCGTCTCCCATCAGGGCATGTGGCAAGTATTTGATTTAGTGTAATGGAGCAGTGTTAGCAGCAGCAGCTGTTAATACACGATTGAAAGGATTGAACTTGGATCAGGTTCAAAGGGGAAATTCACTTAACAGGATCTCAGCAGTATTCAGCGATGTATGAAAGTTTAATCAAACACAAGGTTGGGTTCCTGCGATCAAAGGCGCAGCGATAAGGACTGTGCATAGACTTCCATAAACTTTACATTGGGTGTCTTGGCTCATCCCATCAGCTCTGGCTTTGTGAAGGGCTGGCCTGCCTGCCCTTCAGGCACTGCCACACCTGGGAGTGTGGCTGGACTTTGGCCATGTCCAGATGGCAGCCGTGGCATGGGATCTCCGTTCCCTCGCAGCCCACCCACTGTTGAAGTGCAGCCAGAGGAGAACATTCCAGCTCTTCTCCTTGCTTGCTATTCCTTCCCTCACACAGGTCAGCGTTTTGCCATGACATGGACACGTGAACTCAACTCCCACTTCAGTCCAAGTGGGTTTCAGTCATCAATTACTAGGTAGTTTACAAAACCTACCATTGCTAATGCTTCTTCTTACTGTATTTTACAGTGGAAGCACCTACATCTATTTTTCTTCAGGGGCTACTAAATCTATCACCATGTGGAAAGATGATGCAGAGCATCACGTCCAAGGTCTGAAGGGACATGAGGTTCCTTCTGAATCACAACCACAGGCAACTAAAAAACCAGCAGCCAGAAAATAGGTGGTCTTCTGGGCTTTGCTGTCCTTGGGGTTAAGTGGTTGCACAGGGCACATCTCCCTTACCATAGTATTGGAATGCAGACCATGCAGGTTTGTGGGGAAGAGGGGTGGCTTTTAACCAAAGCCATTGAGTGGAATGTCCCATTTTTCAGATGAAATTGGACAGCAGGTAGGTAGCTGTATGGCTTTTTCAGCCATCTCTTCTCCTGTGGAGGAATCAGCAGGTCTTACATAGGCTGTGGAAAGCAATAGTGATAGCACTGAGTGATGACTTTGTTCCTCAGTCCTCCAGACTTGCTCATACTTCTTTTTGTTTTAAAACATCCTGGTCATCATGCATAGCAAAAAAAATGTATTTAGGGTATAAAGCATTTAGATAAGCACCTGTATTTCATATGAGTTTGACACCAGGTCTGGTTATTTAGTTGGGACTTTTTTACAGGCACGGTTTCAACCTTGCTAAAGCATAAAAATCTTCCAAAGACAAGATGGACTCATCTCCTGTGGTTCCTGGATGTTAAAGCAATGAAAGGAATTTCCAATCTCTCTCTTTCTGTCTGTCCTGCAGGTGGTCGTTGCCACAAGTCCTGCACAGGGCGGTGCTGGGGACCAACAGAGAATCACTGCCAGACCTGTAAGTGTGTAAGAGTGAGAAACAAATGACTGCAAAACAATGTAGTAGAGATCCTATATTTTTTGCTTTCAGTTGTGAAGGGCTACTATAAATTCTGGGTTCAGTGTAACTGAAATATACAAGGAGGTTTTCTTTCCATATGTTTTTACCAGTAGATGATCTGCTTTTTTTTCCACCCATGTGAATGATGTTTTTCTTTCCTCTCTCGTGCTTTCTAAAACTGCTTAGGCTAACTTGAATTTTCTTTTCCCTACTTGGTGGCAACATGGAGCATGGCTCTTGAGAATATTGATGGTTATTTTGGAATACACTGAAATGAATACTGCAGGAATAGAAAAAAACTACAAGGCAGATTTGGAAATCTTTAATGACCACCTGACACTGCAAAGTTCCTGATGCCAAAATACTCTGATAATTTCAGTGGTAGCCTGGGAATATTAGTTATCCTGCAGAACTGTTCTCTTTATAATAACTTCAGAATGTATTTGAGTGATACTGAAAGAGAGAATAATAGGTTTTTTGTGAAGGAAGTAGTAAGTGGAGGTTACTCACAATGTTTGTCTGTCCTCTTGAATTTAGAGAGCATTAAACTGGGTTTCTTCCTCATGTGCTTTAAACTTCACATAAGCACTAAAGAGCTAGAAGTACAGTCACGATATTAGCAGATAATGAAATAGGAGAAAATTGAGAGCTGTCTTTTTCTACCATTTTTTTTATTTTTCCTGCTTACAAGAGGATGAAAACCAGTTGCTTTTACTGGAATCACTCTTCCTGGGAAATGAAGTGGTTGCTGGGAGTTCCCCCAGAGAACACTTCTCCAGCTTGTGCTTGTTTCCTTGTCTGAGTTGTAAATGGGAGGAAGGACTGTGACAAATGAGCCACTCACTCCCAGGCAAGCACCCCAACTAAGCTGTGAGCTGAGAAGAGTCTGCCAGGGTCATCTGCCTCTTTCCTGGGACATGGTAGGAACAATGCCAGGGTGCTGGGGGTTTTGTTTGGTTGGATTTTTTGTAGTTGTTGGTTTTTTGGTGGTGTTTGGTTTTTTTGGGGTTTTTTTTGACTACTTGGAGTGAGAAATAGGACAGAGTTAGAACTGACGGACAGTGAATGAGGTGAATGTCTGATGAGTCTGAGCAGGAAATCCAAGCTGCCCTGCTGACCCAGGGGACAGAGCCATGTACCTGCAGAGGCTCTGGCACTCTGCTTTCCCTTTAGGAGCACCAGGTGATTCTGCTGGAGAAGCTGCTCACAGTTACAGCTCTGCTGAAGTTAACCTGTTCCTGTACCACTGCTTCATGCTGTGCTTTATCTGCAGCTGTGGTTACAAACCCCTTAGGAACATACTCTAGGACTAAGGTACAGTGATGCGGAGCAGATTCCTCTTTGAATTGAGCTAGGACATCTTCTTCCTTTGCTGGCAGTCTTCATGAAGGCACCAAGGAATTCAGTGTTCCTTAGCAGGAAAAGAAGTAGATTCTGGGTTGTGTGCTTAAGTAGATAATGGAAAGGGACTTAAACCCTAGCCGACCAAATTATTTTGTATCATGGTTAGAATTAATTAATGGGATTTTTTTTCTCTGTCCTAATGAGAAGTTTGTTTGTCTATTAAAACTAGTAACTTTGTAAGAAGCTGCATAATCCATCCAAACATGAGTAGATTTATTCAGGCCTTCTGTGGTTAGCTTATCCAAGAACAGTTTAAAATCTTGGCAGTTCTGTTCCATAAGGAGCCCGACGATGCTGGTTCAGGCTGTGTCTCCAGCCTCGTGGCAAGCCCAGCTGTGTACCTGCAGAGGTGCATGTGGCAGGATCAGCTCTCATGGTCTCAGCCTCTACAAAGGCCTGGTCTGAGATAAGGGAACTGATGTGGTGGATTAATGTAGTAATAGCAGGGAAAGAGAAAAGCTTATCTGCAGCGCTGTGAAGGCAGGAGCTCAGCGGGGCTGCACGCAAGGCCGGCTCCAGGAGTGACAGCTCTCTCTCCCTTCACAGTGCCTGCCCTTGCAAATCCAAACAGTGGGCACAGGCTGAGGCACAACCACGGGGTTAAAATAATAAACTAGGAAAAGCCATAACCCATCCAAGTTTCGGGGAGATACACAGATCACACTCTTCTACTTGAGTAGCTACTCCACATCCTCTTACTTTCAAGCCCACTCTGCAGCCTCTGATGGTCAGGGACAGGAATTAATTTTACATCACAGCCTTCCTTTTTGCCTCCGTGACCTCGCTGCACCTTGGACAAGCAGCAGGATTGAAGGAAGAGTCTGGGAAAGGGTGTTTCTTCATTGCATTTCACACAATATGTTTCGAGCAAAGAGGGAGAATTTGAGTAGGGACTCCAAACATAAAAATGCTAGTGGGACTATGGTTTTGTTGACTTTAAAAGACATGCCTGGCTTTCAGGCTCACAAATGTAGTTTTTAGATGCAAGCTGGAGACAGGATAAGTGGTGTTGTGCATATTGTGTTTACCTTAACCCTGTCACCTTGGGGATGCACACCTTCCCAACACATGTAGGAAAATATTTCAGCAGTGCTACATCTAGTGGCAAACTGTTTTGATCCTAGAAACAGCTCAGAGCTGCATTTTGCTAATTTTTGGTTTTTTATTGTGGATTGAAACAAAATATTTTAATGAGCACCCCTCCCAAGATAAGATTTAAATTATTTTCCTGGGAAAGGATTAAAAAATGAAAGATCTAAATCTGTGTCTTTCATTTCAAATTACATACGGAAAAAAAACCCCAAATCCCTTTGGTTTTTTTTCATGAATATCATCTACCTAGCTGCTTCTTATGTTGCCTTCCAGCAATGTCTTTGTTGCTAACTCTGTCTGAAACACCACCTGCATCTTACTCTGTTCTAATGTCTCTCTAAATGTGACAAGAAAGTTCATTTATTTAAGAAGACAATTAATAGGAAATTTAAGCCAAGCTGTTCTGTTAGGAGGTAGAGAAGATAAAATTCCAGGGTACTGTTTTACACAGTTATCAATCCTTTTTACTTTAATAATTAAAATATTAGTATATGTTAATAGAAGAATTTGAAATTGAGATAATATAACTTGTTTCAGTGTCAGGAAAGGCTAATGTGAGAATACTTTTAAAAATACTCTAGTTCTCAAATTGTATTGGGCACACACTGAATAGAATGTAAACCACTTAAAATAATAATAACAAATGCTTTTGGAAGTCACTAATCAAATTTGAAAATCTGTGGTTAGGTCGTTAACATTCTTGCTGTTCACGTCTGTTAAGTTTCATGCAGAAATTGAAACTTCTACAATTCAATTATAAAAGTGACAGATTATGCACTTTTTCCAAGAGGAACGTAACTGAAAACAATCTAAATTAAAACATAGACCCAACTAAGGGAATGCAAAAAGACAAATATAACCTGTAAATCAAACATGAAGCATTTAGTAAATGTAAAGTGTTCCATGGCTCTGTGTGTGTACAGGAGTGTGGTCAGAGCTGAGTTGTATTTACACTGTCCTTGTGCAGCTGGTGTTGCTGAGGAGAAGGTGCCAAATTAGGGCAGCAAAAGGCGAGCAGGAGCTTGGTGGGGCACACAGAAAGAGCTGAGCCAGCAGCTGGGATCAGTCAGGGAAACCCAGCATTTCTCCTTGGAGCCAGCATCTTTAATTAAAACCCTTGTATCGCTTTAGTAACTTCGCGTGTTACTTCCATTGATTTCAGTTACTTCCCTTTTTTTTTTTTCCTTCATGGGTTGATAGTGTCCTGATGCAATTAAAGATGAGGGGAAAATAGAAAGGAGACTGATAATTTGCACATGTACATGAGGTGGTCATTTCATCCTATCCCAAACACAGTTTGTTGCTGTGAAATCCTGGGAGAAGTTGACAGTCTCACCCAGAAATCCATCTCAATGCACAGCACATTTGTCAGGACTTTGGTGTTTGTCCTTTGGTCCTGGCCCTGACTGTGACAGTTCTGTGCAGCTGAACCCTCCAAATTCTTGGGATCGCACAGGTGATCTGTAGGAATCCAGGGAGGTGGTTGTGCTGACCCTCACAAGGTCTGCTTTGAGGCTTGGGGTCTCAGCTGGGATTAGTGAGGCTCTCCTCACGGTTGTGTTGGGTGAAGATATGAGACCTGGCACCTGAAATGTTGTATTGTTTGACATTTTGGGCAATATTTGTAATTCACTCTTTCAGATAAGTCTTGAGTTACAGCTATAAAATCAATTGATTGCATTTGGAAGAAAGCGTTTGGGGAAAAAAAGCTTGTTATCTTTTTAAACCAGTGCAGCTTACAGGTATTTTCTGTGGGGTTACCCCCTGAGAGTGATTGCAGGAAGCTGAACTGGTGAGTGATGTTTATTGGCATCCAAGCCGTGAGATTGTTTCAGGCCTTCAGACAACACACAGAATTGCCTCGTGTTTGCTTTGTCTTGGGGAAAAACCTTCCTTTCAAAGTGTCTCAGATATGAGTCCTTAAGATTCAGAGCCCACTGAGCTCATTAATGTCTGGGTGTGTGGTGCCACTGAAGACACCTGACAGGTTCTCCACTGACCTGGGCCTTCAGTAGCAGCTATAATGAAAATATGGCCTTGATGCCGTGGGAAGGCTGACCTGGAATAGAGACTGAAGAGAGCTAGAGAATAAAGTAGATATTTATTATAAGGCCTTTAAGGTGCACCTTGGGCAGGACAAGAGCCTGGCCAGGGCTACACCCAAGGTGGACCCAAAATGGTCACAAAATGGACGGTTGGCCACGAGGTCTCACACATTTATAAGTTTTGGTCCATTTGCATTTTGGAGTTTAATTGCCCAATTACAGCTTCAGGTTGTGAGGTCCCATCCTTCTTGTTTTCTTTCTTCAGTCCACCACTGTTTGTGCTTTTGGGCCTGAAACTTATACCTGTTGTCCTTGGTCTCCAGCAGGAAAAGGATTTGTTTTGTCTCCCTACTCTGTGAAGGGAGCTGACTGACCCTTAATATGAGGCTCAGATATATACCTCTAGGCAGCACAGAATATGAAAAACATGAAAGCTAAAACTTAAAGCATCAGCATACAGTAAAGCAGAAGATAGATATGATATGTTCTGGCCTCTTCCTAGAGCAACACGTTGGCATTTCTGTTGGTATTGTTTGTTTCTCTGAAAAATCAACAACTGGGGAAGAACAGTGACAAACCCTTGCTGTAATTATTAATTTTGCTTCAGGAAAACCCACAGTGTTTCCTATCCTGAGCAGCATGGTAGAGATCCTCCTTGAGCTGGTGTCTAACCAGAGGCAAAATATACTTTTTGAAGGCATCCAGTTCAAGTATTGTGCTGAAGAGAGGACTGTGTTCCTCCAGATCAGCCCTGGTGTGAATGGCCCATCCCAAGATCAAACCCAAAACCTTGGTGTTACCAGCACCATGCTCCAAACAACTGAGCTGTGCCTCTGTTCCTCCTCCACAAGGAACTAGTGGCTCCATGGCCAGGGTGGACATTGTGGCCCACACCAACAGCAGCTGGTTCTGGGGTGAATAAATCAGAGGTGAATTAGGTGGCTCGCACTGATTATCCACACAAAGAGGCTTTACACCAAAACTTCCCAGGTTTAAGCAAAATGTCCAATAGCTGTGGGGCAGCAGCAAGGAGTACATTTAACAGTGGGCTCTGTGCATGGCCTCGAGGCACAGCCACAGGGCAGAATGTGGCTGTGGCCACATCAAAACAGGAGGTGCCAAGGGGAAAGGGGGGCAGAGTGTTTGGGTGGTGTCCCCTTGGCTGTGGGACCAGCTGCTGCCCTGGGCAGTGGCACAGGGGAATGCAGAGAGTTTGGGTTGTGGGGTGGAGTGAACTGAACGGCCTCTGTGCCTCTCCACTAAAGGGGAGCCACTGGGAATCAGGGCCCTGCCTCAAGGCAGGGTAAGGCTGGGCTCTGCCTCTCTGTGATGCACACAGTGCCCAGGCCAGGGCAAATCCTGAGCTGGTGGAAAACAAGGCACAGTCACAGACTGGGAACGGTATTTGTTGGTTTTCATGAGCCGAGACTGTCACCGCAGTGTGCTAGTGGCACACAGCCACAGGTGCCTTTGTTTCACATCTGTCTTAATGTTTATCAATGCTGTCACTTAAATGAACAAATCTTTCTAATGTGTTTCTCAGGCAGTGTTGACAGTAAGTGCCTTCACAGAATTTCCCAAATTTCTCAAATTAGATTGCACAAGCCACAAAAGCCTTTTCTTTCTCCCTGGGGGTTTTCGTCTGGTATCAGCAAGATGAAATTGCTCTAATAATGCATTGTTTTATTCCATAGATTACAAACAATCACTTCTCTTCAGTTATTTACATTTTTATGTCCTAAATAAATACTGTATGTAGCATTACCTTAAGTATTTCTGGCAAGTAGTGAAGGGACTTTGGATCAGAATGTACTTATAAAGGTGTTACCTATACATTAAAATAGTAGAATTGAGCAGAAAGTTGGACGGAATTTTATTTTCTCTTGCTTCCTGAAAAGTGTTTTTCAAAGAGAAGTAATTAAATGCTTTTTAAAAAATAGATGTTGAAGGTTAATTTCAGAAGCGTATCGTCCCAGCCTTTATCAAAAGACAGCTGACAGCATGGTAGGCAGTGGTGTTTGGTATAGTTTGGATAATGCTAATTTCTTTTTCCATAAAACAAAGATAAAGATTACAGCTGAGGGAGGGGAGGAGGATGCTCCACTGGTTGACCGTTCTTGGCACAAGGTTAAACCCCGAGTGGTGTGGAACCACAACCCAGCTGGTAGATCTAGTTTCTTCATTCTGTGAATGAGGCCAGGATTGCATTATTTAGAAGTAGCAAGTGGTATTTCCGAACGTGTTCCAAGGTTTCAGTCTGTTCTGTTCCCATCTGGATTGCCATCAAGGGCAACATTTGGCTGTGGTATTGGTGGTCTCACTCTGAATTCCACTCATTTACTCCGTGTTGCTGTTCTTCATGGGGAAAACTCACATGCAACTGCTGGGCTCTTATGGTTGGTTTTTTTGGGTGTTTTGTTTCGGGTTTTCTTTGGGAGGGGGAAAGAGGGTGTCATATCCTGTTTAAAAAAAACCTAATAATTTGAAAGTAACATTCCCCATGAATTTTCAGGGGTAAGGGAGCACACTAAAAATTCCTTCTCTGCAGTCCTTGAGCAACATGTGTGCTCCTAAAGAGGGGATTGTGCAGGCATTCTGGATCCAGGTGTCCTGCAGGCACTCTGGATCCAGAATGCCTACAGGCATTCTGCTGATATTCTGGAATACAGGTGTCCTGCAGACATTCTGGGTCCAGGTGTCCTGCAGATACTCTGGATATGGGTATTGTGCTGATGTTCTGGAATCCAGGTGTCCTGCAGGCAATCTGGGTCCAGATGTCCTGCAGATACTCTGGATGCAGGTATTAGGCTGATGTTCTGGAATACAGGTGTCCTGCAGATACTCTGGATCCAGGTGTCCTGCAGATACTCTGGATACAGGTATTATGCTGATGTTCTGGGATCCAGGTGTCCTGCAGGCGTTCTGTATCCGAGTGTCAGCACCCTGGGGCTGTTCCCTCCCCTCCTGGGGGTGTTTCCAGCAGGCTGTGGGTGTCCAGCTGAGGGGGCAGTTGGGGAGGTCCATGTGTGTCCCTGCGTGTGACGCTGTCCCTTTGTGCAGTGNCGGTGTGTGCGGAGCAGTGTGACGGCCGCTGCTACGGGCCCTACGTCAGCGACTGCTGCCACCGCGAGTGCGCCGGCGGCTGCTACGGACCCAAGGACACCGACTGCTTTGTACGTGCCTCTTTATTCTGTTTCCTTCTATTCTTCCTGCCAGTCACTCTGCACGTTCTTGAGCCTTTAATCCGTGAAATTCACGGGTTTGTCCCTTCTAATGTACTGCGTGCTCACTCGCAGATTCAGGATGCAAACTTTAGCATTTTTCGTCTTCTATTAACATCATTTATCTACTTAATATCGCCCATTAACAGATCTATGAGATTTATAAATACAGATTTGGAATCATTATTATGCTTATCTCTGTGATTTTTATCTTTTTCTTTTCCAAAATTAGCTTTTAGAGGTGAGAGCAAATTTTTAGAAGTATTTTTCATTATATTTGAACGTGGCTTTTATTAGTGCTCTGTGTGCTTTTCAGATGAAAGTCAAGAATTCTATTTAGCACCTCTGTGCAAAGTGTTCCCTGTTTCTGCCAGACTTAATTTAACTTCAGCTTTTTTACTGGACATGCTTTTTCATGGAGATGGAAGGAAAGTAGTTCCCAAAACACTCTCCCTCAAATGCATGTTACTACCCATGTGCTTCAGATGGAAAGAAGGAATGGCTTTTTCAGCCATTGACAATCCGAATGTCCAGGCCTTTAGAAAATCTGTCTTACTTCTATTCCATTTTTTTCTCTAAGAGTTTTAGCAGCTTTAGAACCCCAAATTGATCTCAGAAAATGCGTAGCTCATCTCACTGGGTCGATGAGACGAGTTTTACTAAGAATTTCACGGGAAGCAAACCTAAGTCTAAAGAAGCCTAGAATTAGAACCTACATAGAGAGGTGGGTTTTCAAAAGTACCCACATATTCAAAGAGACAAATACCTGTGAAGCTGACTGCCAGGTGGGGTTGGGAGGAGGGTATGGAAAATCGCATATATTTTGAAACTGTGGCCAAGTGACTCATAATGAACTGGCAAAAATGAATCTTACCCTGGCTGGCCCTGACTGTTTGTGCTTCCAAACCACACTCTAAATGCTGTTCTTTGGCTGCTGATGAAATGTAGTGGTGGCCTGACAGCCACCAACAGGATTTACTGAAGTTGTTCTCTGTGGCTTTTCACAAGTAGATGCTCAGCACATATGGTATGGCTGATCCAACAGTCCCTGATGGAACTCCCCAGGGAACAGGGAGTTCCCTGATGGCTTTGAACTAGAGAGACAAGGAAATACCAGTATTTCTTGTGTCACGTACAATAGAAATAGGTAAAGGGAAGAGGAAAAATGCAGTCATTGTTCCCAAATGAGCATTGAGGAACATCCTCAGAGCTGATGTGTTGATATAACCGTTTTCAAAGGTTAAGGGCTGTTACTGCTAAGTAAAAGTTTTCAAAAGGAAGGCCTTGTAAAATCATGGCTAAATATAAAAGGACTGTAGGAAAGTGCCCCAGCTGAATTAGGTGTAGAAAAGCAAGTTTATATAACCACTACGTGTTCATATTGTGGTGGTTAGTGGAATTATGTTTGTTACAATTTAAAACTATGTAACTGGTAAAGGCCTAAATGCTTCAAAAGGCCTGGTTTTTGCTAAAAAAGGGCTCTCCTTTGCCACCTGCCTGGGGACAGGCCCTCACCCACAAGGGACAAGTTACTGGCAGCAGAAGTGGTGCAATGCTGCAGCCTGAAAGTTAAACTTACTGAATTGTGGCAGCTGTGGAAATACGCATGCTAAAAATCAACTGGTATGTTTTTTCTGGTACAGCAGAGAAGCATCCAGGGTTTATTCTCATTCCCTTCTGGCCCCAGAGCAATGTAAAAGAAATTCAGCAGGGGTCTGGCAATTTTCAGGACTAGTCATTACTTGCTTAGACACAGTGGGTGAAAAGTGTAACCCTTTAGGCTATAGACAACTGTGCTTAGCTTTCAGTGAGACACAGAACTTTGTTTTTTCCTTGTGTATTTCCCTCTGCTTTTATTCACAAATTAGCAGCATTTAGCACAAAATGGTAGAAATTTGCATATATTATCAAAGCAATTACAAATTTATATAAAAAAATTCGGTCATAAATTAAAAGTTTCCAGATCTTCTAGATGAATTTTTCCCGAGAACTGCCATGTCTCCAAGGAGTATTGGTGTGCTGTGCTTCATGCATTTCCTAAACTGTTATCAGAGAATTGTCATCTACATGATGGAGTACCTTTTAAGTCAACATGTAAGAAATGGGTTGAGGAAACAAACTAAATTAGTATTTATTAATAAGCAAAAGTACAGCTTATGGAGCATTACAAATCCTGTAGAGCATTATGGCATCTTGCAACAGCATCCTGCTCTAAATACGGTTTTAATATCTGTAGATAAAATTCATCCATCCTCCTCCATCTGCTGCCATCCAGTCATTTGCATATTCACTTCTAAAAGCAAGACAGTAATCATCATCTGACATAAATGCAAGAAAACGTGCTAAAGCAAAGTTTTACTGATGTTTTTATCTCAGATCCAAACTGGGTCTAGAACTTGAAATGCATAGGAGAGCCTGGTTGACTGCCTTGTGGAACCACCAAAGTGACCCAACCCACTTCCTTGGGTGGACTTGCCATCCAGTTCTGAGTAAAGAGTTTTATCTTTGTAAGGGGAAAAAAAATCTGTTTCTATGAAAAAAACTGGCAGGTTTTCATAACAGGCATTTTAAAGGAGCAGGAAAGACAGGGTCAGCAGTTTTGCTTAGCACATGCTCCATGTAGGACAGTCCTTTCATCATGGATCTCCCTGCTTGTTCCTTTCAGCAGCAGATTGTGTCCTTGGATACATTATTAGCCTCTCCTTTCTGAAATCTGCTGGTATGATAGGTGCCAGGGTCCTGCTGGTACTGATCCAAATGGAGATAAGGACTGCTAGTAAAATCAGCAGAAGAGAGGAATCTTTTTCTCTTTTCTCTCAGTCCCATCCCAGGAGGCAAGGGGACAGGATATATATATTGCTGTTATACTTGTTGACTCTTTAAAGACACAAATACGTCTGTATTTTAACAACCTGGGGAAAGGCCACAAGGATTCATCCCTAGACTAACACTTTTGAAGCAGCCTGGATGATTACAAGTTAGTGGGGAGGCAATACCCAGTAACAGTGGCTGCTTAAACTGCTAGAAGGGTTCCCAGCCAGGCTACAGCTTTCACATTCGTACAGATTTTTCATTCATGGTACGCTCCGTGAAAATTACTGTGATGCGAAAATTACTCCAACAGTTTTCTTATCATCTGTGGTTAAAACCATAGACATGATGTGTGCTGATAAGGAATGTCAAAAATCGGTGGGCCTTTCTACTCCTAATTACCAACCTTGCACGGTCAATTGTTTTCCCTGCATCCCATTACTTTTGTTATCCACACACTCGCCTCTTCATTTGTCAGGGCCCTGTCCTCTGTCAGCTGTGCGTGGCAGAGCTGGAATGCTAAGTGGGACAAAGTCCTATTTTCCTCTCTCAGTGTACGAAGCAACTGACCTTGTTAAACTTGCCACTTAGGGAAACGGCCCCCTCCTGTGCCGGCTCAAAGGAAGTTCTTATCCCTCTTCCCTCCTAATTGGGAATTACAGCTTTCAGTTGGATGAGGTAGTCATGCTGTAAGGAGTCTAAAGGGTTGGACCTCTGAAAAAGTCATTAACATTTGCTTAGACGATTATAAATAGCTGCTCACTCCTGGCAGTTTTAGAATGTCCTATCAAGTTGAGAATCAGTTGATTGTGAGCAGTTATGAAACAAATTACAGCCTTGTTTTGGTTTTGTAGGAAGTGTTGTAACAGGCAACTGTTGTCAATTAAGGGGGCTCACCAAACTCCCTGATTTGAAAAGTCACGTATTTGCCAAGATCCTAGTGAAAATCCAAGTAGCCAAAATGGATGTTAGAGAGCTCTGTATCACATTCCTCCTTGTTACAGCAAGTCTGAACAATCAAGGCCACCTTTTACACCGAAAAACCCCCAACCTTAAAGCAGCTACATGATTTAATTCAGTATTTTTTTGTCTCCCTTGTCTTTTTTCTCTCCTTTTTGTAGGCCTGTATGAATTTCAATGACAGTGGTGCTTGTGTCACACAGTGCCCCCAGACCTTTGTGTACAACCCCACCACCTTCCAGCTGGAGCACAACCACAATGCCAAGTACACCTACGGGGCTTTCTGCGTCAAGAAGTGTCCTCGTAAGTGCTGTGCTCCCTGCCCTGCTCTCTGCCTTCTCCTGCACTGATGGGAAGCTGCAGGTGCATTTTGGGAGCCTTAAAAACAGTGAGACAATGAGAGCTGAGTGCAGAGCACAAGCTCTCCAATCACCCCACAGCGAGCTGTGCAATAACTCAGTCAGGTGGTAACTAAAGGTAGTGACAATCCTGTGCTGCTGACAGCTCCCAAGGATCCTAGAGGGATTTTCCTAAAGAAAGATGGTTTCTGTTTTCATGGTCAATTGCTCGTTGCATTCATGCTTTAGATCAGTATTTGCAAATTCCAAAATAGTGGATATAGTTAAACTAGTGGGATTGTAAAAGGGTATGAATTTCTGTTTCAGAAAAATACCTGTCCACCACCAGCACCTGGAACCAAATGCTTTCATGATATTGATGCCCCTACCTTGGAGTAATGGTGATTTGACAGAAAGTTACCCTCAGCAGTTCTGCCCCAATGAGGAATGAACTTGTAATACTGTCAGGAATGCAGTCTTAAAACTCCAGAGTAAAATTAGAGGGGAAGAGGGAGTTAAAAAAAGAAGAATCCCATGCATGTAAAACCCACATGCTTCTGAGATACCAGCCAGATGATGACAAGTAACAGAAAAAATTATAGGGTCATCACTTACACTGTCTTTGAATCTGCTGGTTTAATTGGAAAGAATAATAAAGGAGATAGTATTCTTGTTCTCCCTTTCATCCCATGAAGGTTTACAGTTGTGCATTAATTATTTTATCCATAATTTACATGTAAGAAGGAGGGGTGATCTATATTAAATGGAGCCATGATTCAACCCAACCCAAAATCCCAGTTTTTAATCCCTGGACTGACAGAAGCCAAGGGCTGTGATCACCAGGGCCTAGTTCTGCCTGTAATAGTGGTGGGTTTGTTGAAGCAAGATTAGTTTGTTAAGAACCTGATCTCGTGCACTATAAGGGATATAATTCTTTGCCCAAATACTTCACTGAACACTTAGGGGTTTTTTCCCCCTTTCTTATCAGTATTAAGCATTTAGTTAGGTAGGATCAGTCTGTATTCCCTTTGGCTGTTGTTTTACAGGTAGAAAAATTGAAATACTTGTCATTGCCCTGTGCACTGTATTATCCCAGATGTATATTGGGTGCATGAAAAGTCAGGACAGACCATCCTGCTTTATTTCTCTCCAATTACTGTAACTTTTTTTCCCCCTACAAATAATAATAAAGCCAAACTGGGAGAGATAGAGGGATCAGGCCTGACAGTTCATGCATTTTATAAGTCACAAAATATGCCTATTTTGCTTATACACTTCTGAAAACACAGAACTTTGAATATTAATGTAGTGACACAGAGCTCAAAAACATGTCCCAACTTTTATGCACTTTGTGCCCGTATCTCCTTTTTGTTTTCAGACAACTTTGTGGTAGATTCCAGCTCTTGTGTCCGGGCATGTCCCAGCTCCAAGATGGAGGTTGAAGAAAATGGAATTAAGATGTGCAAGCCCTGCACTGACATTTGTCCTAAAGGTAGGCAGTGGCTCAGTATAAATTTTCTTGAAAGTAGTTTGCACGGGGTGTTATTTTGGCATGAATTGCCCTTCATGAGTGTGTTGTAGAATATGAATAGCCTTTGAATACCCACAAAACTTGGAGCTGTGTAGGTTGTGTGTCAAGCACATACAACAGAGTGAAAATTTATTAAGTTGCAATGGTAATATAACCAAACCAATTACTTTTTATTAGATACAAATGAAAGGGATTTCTCTGTTGGTTTTAGAGAAATCTGAAAGAACTCTTCATTGTGTTATTTTAATCACAGGTATTTCCTGCGGAGGTGTTTTAGCATTGTCCTTTTGTCATTCCAAAGGGGGCCAAACAAAAAACCCTGACTTCAATGTCTGGGATGTCTCATATTTGTCAATACAACATTAGGTTTCCATTTCCTTCCCCTGTCTCTGCTTTCCCAGAATCTTCTACCTTCTTTCTCAGTGTCTCAAACACAGACTAGTGATGGTTCTGTTGGGAAGACTGAAATATGCAGGTTACTTTGCTGTTCTGGACTCCAGCAAGGAGATTTTCTGCTCCTTGTTTGAAGGTCTGTGGAGCAAAGCATCATAGGTTTTCCTGCCTGGGTCTGTGCCACTTTTCAGTCCCAATGGAAGCCACGTCTGGCTTAATTGTTGTAAATATTTGTTGTCGTTGAATGGATAGTTTTATGCATGAAAAACACAGGTATGGAGTTCCTTACTTTCTCAGGAGGAAAGTTTTACATGTTTGTAAAAGCTTCTGCTGGTGGTTGCCATCATAAGAGCCCAGTTAGGAAGACAGAATACATTTGGTTGAAGTCATGAGGGGTTTGTCCCTGGATGCATCCTGTGTCCCAGAAAATGCAGCTAAATTACATGCACAGGCTACACAGAGAAGTTTCCTCACTGATTGCCAGTTTCTCCAGGCACCAGTAACTTGCTGATCGAGCTGTTTAAATAACAAGTTATTTATAAAACCTTTTAAAGGGCCTTATGGCATGGATGGTTCATTTCACAAATCCACCAGAGAAGGGGACATCTGTAGCCCTTCAGTGTTAGGGCCCCTCAGTTTCTGCAGTGCACCAAGAAATGGCATGGCTGGGCATGGTGGGACTTTGGTGTAGTGGGATTTGGAGTGGTTGATCCTTGCCTTTATATGCCATGTGAAATAACCTGTGTGCCAGGGTTCTGTGGCAGGTACTGCAGCTCACTGCTTGTTTTAAACTGGCATGTGCTTCTTTGGGAATACGGGTCAAGGATGCTGTTTTAACACCCCTCTGCTGAATGACTCGTGTTTGTAAGGCCAATGCGTTCTGATTCAGTAATTGTTTTCCCTAGTTCTTTACACAAGCTCCTTGTTTTTGGCAGCATGCGATGGCATTGGGACAGGGAGTTTGGTGTCAGCTCAGACAGTGGATTCCAGCAACATTGACAAGTTTGTAAACTGTACCAAGATCAATGGCAACCTCATCTTCCTTGTCACTGGGATCCATGGGTAAGTGACAAAATGTTGTGTCGTGGTGCCAGCTGAAAACAATTGCTTCCACCTCTTAATGAGGCCTGAAGGCTTTTTTTATGCAATAGCAGATCCAGGATAAATTAGTTTTCTGCCTTCCATTGTGAAGAAAACCGTTGCCTGGATTCTTAAGATTCAACCTCTAGGAAGAGAAAGGATGGATTAATTGTTTGTACTAAAAAAAGAAAAGACAACTGTGATTCTCTGGTTACTTTATGAGACTCTCAGTACTGGCTTACAATGAAGGTGGATTAGAGAATAGAAGGGAGAAAAGGAAGTCACCTTTCATGAGTTTAAATTTTGTATGGCCAGAAGAATAGTATGTAGAGGCAGCCTCTCTTAGCATAACTTATCGAAATCTGGGTGTCTGTCAGTGCACACACATGCACAAAAGCTGCCCTCTTGTCCATCAGTTTTGAAGAATCTATTAAAGTTTCAGTTGCAGAGGCGCAATGGTGTATAAATCCTGTATTTTGGTTCAAATTTTGCTCATTGTAATAGGTCCAGAAAAACCTCAAAGTGTCACATGGCTCTGCTCTGGCCAAACGACCCACTGAGAGGCTGGGTGGAAACCTGTTAAATATCACAGGATGGGAAGAAAAACAAGTAAATACAAGAGAAGCAGCTAGAACCCATGAGAAATTTTGTGTGGATTAATCCAGTGCATTGCAGGAAATTTAATTTCAAGTATAAGAACTGCTTTTGCACGAAAAATTATATTAGCTCATTAAAAAATCTGTCTAAATTAAAAGAACCAAATCCAACCTTGAATAAAATTGCACTTGTCTGAAAAATATCTAAATTTGGATCCTAATGAGAAAGTTAAAATATTCTGTTCTATTTTACAGAAGAGTAGGACATGTAATGTTGGAACTGTGTAGCACTTTGTGTCTCATTCTTGGTGAAGAAAACTCACTTCAGCAAGCCTAAAGCATGAGGGCACTGAGCTCTGTAACCCTAAATTTTTCCACAGCATGAATTACATTAGTAGAGGTAAAAAGAAGAAAACATTTGAGAATGAATGAAAATACTTAGATTTCTGAAACAGCTTTTTTATTTAAAGTGTAAATTCCATTTTGCAAACCAGCAATATGAAAGGGAAATTTAAAAAATGACACTGACTACACAAGTAGTGTTTTTATATAAATGGGCAGTATGGAGAAGCAACTTTCTTACTTATTTCCTCTCCAACTTTTACTTAACTTTTGTCACAAATTCATTTATTCACAGTGAACTGCAAACTTTACAGTATGAATTTTTACTGTTTTAGATTGTAGGCACCTGAAGTCTGGTCCTCTGGGGAATTGGAAGACTTTTGGTGGTGGCAGAGAATAATTTTGGTGAAAGATGCAGAGGATATTTTCTGTTGCTGTTTCCATTGGAAACTGTGCTGTTGCAATTGATCCTGTCCTATTGTTTTGATCCTGTAGCCTATTTCTTTCCTGAGCACATGAACTTCAAGTCTTTCTGAATTTGTTATAATTTATGTAAATATATATGTAATTATGAGTGGTTTTATACACAACTATTTAAAATAATTAAGATATACACTATTCTATAGTTTTATATGTTGATAAAATATCAGACATTTGGCTGTTTAAGGGGTTTAAGTGTATATCTGCATCTTTAAAGCTACCTTTTCTTCAGAATTTAGAGGTGAAATTCAGCTGCCTAATGTTTATTGCAGGCAGGGGTTTTCCTTTTTTGATGTTAATGCATTTTGAAAGCAAAGTGCTGTGTTTCTGTTAGGCAGCCAAAAATTGTTATTTCGTTTTCTGAGGACCCCACATTGTTAAAATAACATGTGTTTGATGCCTCTGTGGCCCACTGGGCTGTTTTGTTAACATTCTAGAACTCATTTTGTTGCTGCTAGGCTGGGCTAGAGGTGACCCCCATCAGTGTGTCACCTCACAGACCTGTGAAGCCTGTCCCCAAAGACAGCCAGGTGGATCCACCTGCATGTTTCAGCTCCAACAATCACATGTCCTGGAAAGAAAGAGGAGGAGAGGGGGAAATGCCTGCTCCATATTTCTTGGGGATGTTTCCTGCTCTCAGAAAACACACAAAAATCCCATAACGTGCCATGGCAGAGGAATTTTGGTTTGTTTTAAGCTTCTGGTTGACTTTTTAAATAGGGGAGGAAAGTAACCAATTTATTAAATAATGGCGCTCTCAAAACTGAGGTCAGCTTCACCTTTTTATATTGTGGCACATCTAAGATTAAAATTTTAAGTTTCGGAGGTTATTTCTTTTCTCATGGACAAACTTGCTCGGCAAGGATCCATACCTTTAGAGGTTCCTTGTTCAACACCTTCTAAAAAGTGTGCTCTTTAAATGTCATTTGTCAGGAATTGCTGGCATGCTCTTAGCTTCGTTTTGCTTATAGCTTGTCACTCCTTGCAGGAGCTGCTTTGTTAGTCCTGGTATACAGTATCACAGCTGCACCATTCCTGGAAAAAACACTGAAAATTCATCTTTCCTTTAGGAAGGTCACTAACGGTTGCTTAGAATTCCTTAATTTTCCATAGCATGTGTATTTGCTAAAGCATGAATGAGTTGAATCTTTATGTTCCTTCAAGATGATGTGGGAGAAACTGGAGACAGATCTGCAGGAACAACAGGCTGAAGAAGCTTGGTGCATATCCTCATAAAAGCAAACTGTTGAGCACCTTAATGCTGTTTCCTACGTGGTATGGCTTTGAGAACCTGATCTTTTCTCATTTAGAGTCTGACATTATGTGATTTTAATCTTTCAGAGACCCGTATCACACCATTGCTGCCATCAATCCAGAGAAATTAAATATCTTCCAAACAGTGAGAGAGATAACAGGTAACACACTTCTGATCTCCTAAAATCTGCATTAATTAATGAATTCATTCTCACTTTGCATTTATAATTGTCATGTGTTGAGTTTTCTGAAGAAAAAAAGGTACTTGTTTTTATTAAGCTCATGATGCTTCAGTATCAGCTTCAGTATCAGCTGATTTTTCACAAGTGTGTTGTCCTTTGAACACAGGGATGCCCGTTATGGCAGATGCTAAGTGGACAAGGGATCTTGGTCCCCTCTTAACAAAGTAGGACAAGTGTTGTAAGGGCAGGAAATGTGAGGAAAATTATGCTGAAATGTGGGAAACTATTTTATTCACCTGGAAGCATTTGAATGCTCTAGTCTGCTTTTACAGCTCCTTCCCTTGGTCTAACAGAAGATGCTGCTGAAAGTTAGCTTTTGTAATTTAAGGACAGATGTGTAGTGTGGTGATGAGTGGTGGTAGTGAGTCCCATTTTTGTGATTTTTCAATGGGGTCACAGAACTGGTACTCTCAGTACTTTGTTTTCTTACATCTTGCACCTTGTTTCCCAGTGCAGGGGACAAGGAGGGAGGTACTACAGCTCTGAGTTCTCACTTGATTTCTGATTATGTATAGGTAGGGAAATGCAAAAAAATTTGTTCTATTTCATGCACAGAAAACCTCACCAAAATACCTTTGGGCACCACAGCTCGATTGTAGCTGTGTGGAGCTCCACATGCTTCACCTCTCAAAAGCTGTGAATTTCAGCGAACCAGTGGGATCAAAAATGAGAGTAAACTCTTAATCTCTTCCTAATTAATGTCAAAGATAATCTGGCACCTCTGCCTGTATGTTATTTGCCATTCCTAAACACACTAATTGACAGTCTCAGCCTTGCTGCTGAAGTGGAATTACCCCTGTGCTTAACTATGCATTTCAGCCCAGTGCTGACTCAAAGTCATGGGGAGCTGCTCTCTCTGGAGCTCTGTGCAGCACAAAACAACTCGTGCAGAGAGTGAACAGTCCTTGCCTTGGAAATCAGCACAAGTTCTCCTTCTCTTTTTTTTGGAGGAGATGGTGGTGAGCAGCCTGAGAGTCTGCAGCTTTCCTTATTTATTTCTTTTCCTCAAGCTGGTACTGTCTTTCCTGTATAGGCTAAAGCAGTCTAAACTCACACATGGCTGAAATTATTTGTGTTCACATGTTTGCCTGTTCCTCCTTCAGGGTATTTGAACATACAGTCGTGGCCTGAGAATATGACAGACTTCAGGGTGTTTTCTAACTTGGTTACCATCGGGGGGAGAGCTCTCTATAGGTAAGGTACTTCTCAATTGTTGGAATAATTTTTTATTAGTGTTCTGTGATTCTTTGTTCAGTCCCAGAGAATGCAACATCCTTTGGGAAGGACATCGTAAATTGATATATTTCTTTCCTCCGTTACCAAGGTGTTCATTAGCAGTATCTTTGCTAATCAGTTGTTTATAATGGGTAATACCTTCTCGACATAATTATTTTTTAAAACAAGTCTTGCTTCGTGGTTATTACCTTATTGTCTGAAACTTGCATTTATGGTTAAAAATATCTTGTGAAGAAACATAGTTTGAAAGGAATGAATAACAGAACTTAGCCTCATTATTGGGAGTTTATATGGTTGTGATTAGACTGCAGGCTCATATACCCAAACAACAAAGCAGTTTTGAGAAGAGGTAAAAGGTGGAAGAACATTGAAATCACTGAGGCACCTTGCAGGTGAAGTGTTAGTGAGCTCTGTAGTGCCATTTTTACCAGAGATGTTTGTGTGTGAAAACTCAGATGGATAAATTGGTTTGAAGAGATGAAAACGTGGTGAGAAATACTGGTGGAAGCACAGGGAGGTACCTGAGTAATCTATCCAGCAAACCCTGGATCCCCACTTTGGAGATGGAGTAAATCAGGCATGGGATTCTGCTGGCATCTTAAACAGCAACCTGAGCAGAATATGAATAGCAGTGAAACCTTGAGGTTGAATTACAGCCCTGCAGTCTGTTCCGAGGCAGCAACTTTTATTTGGAACAGCTGGAAAACAATTATCGTCATTAAAATACAATAACTTAAAGGATGCCCAGAAACTGGATATTGTCTTCACTAATTTTCAGTCATAAAATATGTGCAGTCATTTTCATGTTGCTCAGACAATCATTTACTGTTCCTTAGATGAAGAAAGGCGATAACAGCATATTACAACCAAAGAAATATGAGATGTAGAAAGTGGGCTGGAAAAAAAAATCCATGGAAATAACAATTTCTTCCTGTATTACTTGAAATGACATTAATTTGATGCCTGACAGAAGATGTTTTAATACATTTTACATGATTTTGTCATTTTCTTCTTAGCATATAAACTATCATAGTATTAATGCTGTTGAAAGAAAAACCTGAATTTATTCAGTTTTCCTACTAGCACATTATCTCCAAAAAAATCTGCTAATGGCTGAAATGAAACTGGTTGAGGAGTTCTCTTGGCTTACTTGGCCTAGTGCTATGAGCATCACAGCTTGTGGTATCCCACTCCTGACAGCACTCATAACTTCCTAGGCAATAAAACTGGATGTTGACTCATAAAATATTTGTGTTACCACAAAATAAAAGTTTTCTCAACAATTCTCAGTTTTTCCAGGAAGATCATCTTGACACTTGGAACTAATTCCAGTTGGCAATTCCCCACCAGACACAGTAAGTTGTGCCCTCTGAAGCTAATTCCTATTCTCTCTTGCTTTCATTGTCATCCCAGTGGCCTTTCCTTGCTCATCCTAAAGCAACAAGGCATCACTTCCCTGCAGTTCCAGTCCTTGAAGCAAATCAGTGCTGGCAACATCTACATCACAGACAACAGCAATCTCTGCTACTACCACACTGTCAACTGGACCAGCCTCTTCAGCACCCCCAGCCAAAAGACAGTGATCCACCGGAACAAAAGGGCAGAGAACTGCAGTAAGTACCTGCTGCTGGCTGCCACAAATAGATGTGGAATTCCACGGACACCAGGGGAACTGTGGGCATTTACAGCATCCGGGGGTTTAGCCCAGTCTGAGCAGGAAAATGAAATGTTTTATGGTGTGAACAAAGGGAGCAGAGAGAGTGAGCTGCTTCCTTAACGTGATGGGAATGATCCAGTTTCACAAATAGGAATTTTGAAGGCTGTGAGTGGAATGTTCATCCCTTTACAGCCCTTTCCTTATGGGGTGGGATGAGCATCTTCTTCTTCCCCCAGCCTAAGTGGCCCTATCTTAATCCAGAATGGTGCATTGGGGGACTGTTTTAGATCACCAAGTTCTCCCTTTTCGTATTTGACCTCTCTGATAAAAAATACTACTTCAGGAAAGCTTACCTGCCACTACCTGGACTGAGATCATAGTACTGAAAAGCCAAAGGAGGCTCTGCAGCAGATAAAATAACTTGTTTATATAGAAATCAGGCAGCAAATTGCATCAATACAGGCATATTGTAGCAGCAAGGCAGTTCATTTTAAGCATCTGTTAGACTGCTTGCAGGAGAGGAGATTCATTAAATTGCTCTATGTTTAAGTGATATTGCTGATGTTTGTGCTCTGATCAGCCAAAAATGTTTGCTTTGGGTTTTTTCAAGCTGTGGTCCTATTTTTAACTTGCACTTTAATTCTTTTTTTTTCTGTTGGTTTGAGGGGGTTTTTGTTTATTATTTTTTGAGGAATTTAATTTCTTTTATTTTCCCCTCCCCTTCCTTTGAAGTGCTGTTCTGTTTTGAGAGAGTGAATGGCTGTGCTCATCACAGTAGTGTAAGTTTACCTTCCGTGTTAGGTGAAATACAGCGGGAGCTTTGTCTCAGTTACTTTTCTAATCTCTCCTACCATGGAAGAGCCACAGGAAGCACAAAGTCTTGTTTGGTCAATCTCCACATGGTTTTGGTTGTGTGGCATTTTAAATTATTGTTAGTGTTCATTTTATTAAGCTATTTCTTCACATGCAAGTAAAAAAAGTGAAGGTGAAGAAAACGCTACTTGCTGCCACTGCAGGCAGTTTGTACTGTGACTGTGCCTGAGGGTGTAGGGGTTTTTTTTCTGCCCCTTTATAGAAAGCCAGCTATAAAAATAGAGTATTTATTGGAAAATAGAGGTGCTGCCAAGAAGGATGGCACAGGGCTGTGGCCCTGCTTTTTGCTTTCCCCTGCAGTGTAACAGGATCATGTGGTGAGGAGTCCCCTGGTCCTGTGCCTGTGCTCTAGTAACAGCTGTATTTTGTATGGCATGGAGAAAGAAATAGCCCTTTTGAGATCTCCCATATGGAATTTTTGGGCTGACAGAAGAGAAGAAGGAAGAAGCTCGAGGTTTTGTCGACCATGAAAGAGTCACTAAGGTTATATTCCTAGATCTGAGTTGGTCCCATCTTGCCAGAAGATACATGAACTTGTGAACCCTCTAGAATGCACACAGGTTTCCTCTCTAGCAGATGAAAAACTGCTTACTGTGGGAGAAAAATCATGCTCTTGGTGCTCTGATGTTTTCTTACATCAGATTGGCTCTCTGTCTGATTATCACGCAGCATTTAATGAAACAACAATCAACTTTCCTTCATTCGTAGACATTTTCAAGCTTTCTGTAACCTCCCACATGTTAGGAGACAACAGGAAATCACTCAGGTGAATTTTGTAAGATGCTTTTTCCCTTCATGGAGTAGTGTCCCAGTTGTTTCACTGTTTTTAAGAGCTTTGGGACATAGCTGAACACAGAAGTTTGGAGCATGGTCTTGCATTAATTGTCAATGTTCCTTTGTCAAATATCTCTTTGCCCTTTCCTGGGAAAGTTTTTCAGTTTGAATCCCTTTGAAGCTGCCCCAACTACTGAAAACATTTCCATTTCCAGAGCAAATGGAAACTGGGATATGCTGTCACATCATCCTCTCACATGGAATGCCTTGTCACTACATTTGCACACAAAGGGAAAATGTAAACTTTATTTCACCTCTAGCTTGGTGAGGATTTATTATAATAGATGCTTATCATTTTTCCAGGAAGAAAAATACTTCTAAAGACATTTTAGGAGATTTAACACCATGGGTGTCTTAAAGAGGAAAACAAATCTCATTTGTTTCCTTTTTAAGTCACAATGTAAGCTCCAGTACTGAGGGGCCAGTTTTAAAAACAGATTGTAACCTGTGTTCATTAAATGGACAGTGTATAATGGACATAGGCCAGCGGCCAAGTGGCTCTGAATGGGAGACAGTGCAATCCCAACAGGAGCAGTGATTTCCTCTCTTTGCACATCTGTGTGGGTGAATTAATGTTTTGTGGCCTTTGGAACAGTCAGCATTAGCTGACAAGAGCTTTGTGCTGCTTCAGCTCTGCCTGTCAGCCAGCTCCTCTCTGGGTTTGAATGAGTTCTCTGCAGGTTGGATGTCTCACCAAGCTCTGCAGCATCACTGGAGTAAGGCAGCACTGGCCCATGGAGCCAGATGAAATTCTCTGTAGCAGATTTTCTGAGAGAAAGAGGGCACGATCTGTATTTAGAATAAGACATTGAACTACCCAGCTGAGGCCTGCCTGGCTGAGCCTTGGCCTTGAGGCCCTGAGGCCTTGAAGCCTGTTGCACAGTTAAAATTACTTGTGGCGCAGCAGAAATTAGATGTTAAGGTATTAATGTGAGATAGTGGGTTTTCTAAAGGTCACTGAGTGCAATTATTAGTGGTGACACTTTAGCCACCTTAAGAATAAGTTAAACTCTGTGTGTTTGCATTTTTCTCTGTGCTGTGTGCCAATGAAAGTGTCGCCATAGTTGTAAACCATATAGAACTGTATATAACCTGCCATTTTAGATGAAGTAAACGGAGAACGTGGATGTAACCATAGTGGTCAGACCTGCATTGCTCTCATCTCAACCTCTCATTATTTTTGGGAGTTTCAGTGACAATTCTCCATCACCCTTTGGAGCCCAACAGATTGGGCTTTAGGAGAGTTTTCCTGCACCTTCCACTGCCTGACCCTGTGGGATCTGAGGGTGAGCCCTCTGGGCTTTTCATCTCTGCCTTTCCCTTTTTTGCCTGTTCTGGACACTGATCCTGCATCCCATGATACCATGTTTGGGCACATGCCCACACCTCTTGAGTGTCAAATGAGCCTCACCAGAATGGGGAAAGTGTGTAAGTAAATATTTGGAGGATCAGGATGCTCTGTGGCAGAAATACTGTCTGTTTGCTTGAATGGTAACCAGCAGGGTGTGACTTCTTAATAAAAATATCCACCAAAAATTTTTTCTCACATGATTTTCAGTCAAGAAACCAGTCTAAAAAAATGTTAATTATTACAGCCACTCTCAGGTATCTGTTATTACTTCTTTGTATATTTTGAGCCACTATTAGCTTGAGGATTTTTTTTTTTATTTCTACCCAGTTATTGTTAATGGCTTAAAGCAAATTACAGCAAACTTTTTTCTATCAATGCATGGCTTTTCTGAAAACTCACATAAGACCTCCCAAGATCTTCTAGCCACCAGTGTATTTAAGTGACTTTTATGACCTGTCACGAGGTGATGATATCTTCGCCATGTCATTTAATGCTGTGTCCAGTTGATTCTACATCAGTGGGGAAATCCTGAGAAGTTGCAAGGGGAGTAAATTTTTTGTGGAAAAGTTTGGTCTGTTTTAATGCTTCATCTTTGAGATAACACTAGCATTGTAGAGTTTGGGAAAACTCTGCTTTTTTTTTTTTTTCCCCTCAATGAAGAAGACAAAGACAACAGACTTCAGCCAGTGGAAAATGGTACAACATTTTCCAGCATGCAAAATATTCTTTTTATTCCTCATACCCTCAATTATTTTATCTTGTTGTTTACACCACTTCTTAGCAATGTTAAAATAGTCCTCAAACCCTTCACTGCCTACAAGATAGTTTTTTTAGTAGGTTAAAAGCCTAGGCAGAGGCTGATTTTTGGGCTGGTTTTTGTAGAATAATGAAAATACAGGAGAAAAATATGTGTGTGTTACTAATCTAAAAAAAAAAAAAAATAATCCATAAGCCCTCAGGATGCTCTAGTGCTTTGTGTTTTTCAAGGATAGAAATGTCAGTGTCCAAGCTCGTGTGCACAGGGAACAGAACAATTCACCCAGGAAAGAGTGGGTAAATTTTACTTTTGCTCCATGCTGAAGTGAAAAGTCTGCCTTTTTTTTTTTTTTGGAACAGTCAGAGGTGACTCGTGAAATATGAGTGCACACAAAATAAATGCAGGAGAAAAAGAAAGTTCTTTACCCAAAGTTACGTGAACAATTCTCTCAGCTTTAGCGACGCCTGCAGTGTAAGGTGAAACCCTTCTAGGCAAAGGTTGTTACAGATGTGATTATTATGAATTATATCAATCTAGCCCCCAATTAACAACTTGAATAAATGATTACATTCATTATTGGGCGTGATGTAAAGCTAATTGAAGTCTGCAGGAGTTTTTCTATTCAGTTTATGGAGCTTTGGATCAGGCCCAGAAGTGTATAGCCAAATTTTTTTTTCTTTTTTTAGTGGCTAATTTTCTTATGGTCTATTTAGGTTGGGGAAAAACATTGAACCTTTCTGCTTCTAACCCGTGTGGCCCCATTAATAAATAATGAGCCGTTCTAAAACTCCTGACAAAATCCAGTTCCTTTCAAGAACATTATTGTTATTTCCTTCCACATGTGATGTGCTGGAGCTGCAGAATATGCTCAGCCCTTGGAAATGCCAAATAATGTGTCAAAAATTGAAATCTTTCTTTAGCCATCCCCACAATTAAAGAAAAGAAAGGCGAGAGAAATGAGTTTTTATAAGTTGTCAAAACAACCACTCCCTCCTTGCCAAGATTCTTTTATGAAAACATTTCAGGAGGAAGTGGTAATTTTTTCGTTTCTGTTGCTTTTTTCATAAGACTATGGGCACTGTGTTGGCTACATTTCAATGGGGTAATCATGATTTTCTTTATTGAAAAGCTCTCTTTTTATTTGTATACACTTATTCACTGTATTTTCTGACCTATCTTGTAATAATATCCCAGATATTTTAGTGAAATACTCTCTCTGTGTAAATAAATTCTGATCCCAGAGTAGTTTGAAGGGTGAGAAAGATGAAAAGAAAGGAAATCACTTGTAGTAAATCACAATTTCATGTTACTGAAGAAGGTGAGAAAGCAAACAGGGAACTGCCCTTCTGGGATGAGTGTGGAAAACAAAACCAGAAGAGCTAGCAATATTCTTAAAATTAAAAATGAGAAATGAAAGGATCTCCAAACCAGGTTAAGTTTTATTTTGTTGCTTGAAAAAGATTTAAAATGAGCCATTGACTAGAAAACAAAAACCCCATGAAACTACATAAAAAGCTTGTTTAATTGTGACTAGGATAGTTTCTGGGTTGGTGGGTTTTCTTTTTATTTGCAGGTTCAGGCAAATAGTGGCAGCATAGTGGAACTACTGACATCTGATAGTTGTTATAAAAACATTACTATGCTTAAAAGCAAGGCAGGTTAGGACAGTCATGAGGAGCTGAGTTTTGTGTCCCTGCCCATCCTGGCTGTGCCGGGCTGGCTCATTTGGCTGCAGCAGCAGAGCTCAGGGAAGGAGGACAAGGCATCTCTGAAATGGCCTCCTGAGTCCCCCTTGCTGTGCTGGAATTTGTGATCATTAATACATTTTAAAGCCTACTGAGCATCTGAAATGACCCCTAAATGAAATAATTTTTTATTTGGCTGTACCTGATTTGAGCTTTGAGGCAAAAGAGAAACCAGAAAGATACTTCTCAATACCTTTTGGATGTTGGTATTAAAATAGAACGTGTGGTATAGAAATGAAAAAAACCTAAATCCCAGCCTTGATAAAACAAGCTCAGACTTCTCATGCCTGATGTTATTGAGTAAGACAGTGTTGGAGAGGGTGGCAGAGCTCAACCAGCATACCTCCTTTTCATTTATTATTCCTCTTGTTTCCAGTGGTTTAAAAAGCAAATGAGTGTCTGTATTGTTGCCATCTCTGATATTCCAGGTCCTTGCTGGGTTTAGTTTACTCAATCCAGCGTGTAATCCATTTGTGTAAAACATTGCATTGTGCAGAAATAAATTCAAATTAATTCTGTCCTTTCACGTGGCAGGGTGGGGCTGAAAGTGCACCCAGATTTTCTTCAGATGCTGCCGAGTTGATGTGTTTCCTTTTGGTCTTTGCTCATTTTCTGTCCGTCACTTCATCTAGATATTTACATGGGGAATGATTTATATAAAATAAAAACGCAGACTTAGGCTGTTTGGAAAAAACTTTCCCTCTAACCCTTAGTTCATAGTGTGTTTTGGTGTGGGCTTGAGAGTTTTAATATGAAGGCTTTTTGGCTCTTCAGGTGCTTTTACACCTGAATAATATAAATAAGTAATTTAAAAATCACAATTAATGGTGTCTTTCCTTCAAATTTTTTCCCCACTGTCCATAAGTTTTATTTCAGAGTGTCCTCAATTCATAGGTAGCATTTTATATTTTCATTTAACAGAACTTTAGTTGATTCAGACAACTGATTTTTTTTTTTGAATCCTTTACATTTTTGGCATTTACCGTGTCCTGTGTCAGGGAGCTCTACAGGTTCATCTTTACTTTCTATGAAGAAAAAATCTCAGATTTTAACCCTATTGGATTCCTGTCTTTTTGAATGCCCATGAGGGACTTGGAAGAAGCAGTGAACAATTGTTTCATGCTTACTCACCCCCTCCTTGCCGTTCAGGATTTTAGCAGCTTTAATCATGTCCTTTCTCCCCCACCTCTGAGGCTGCATCTCTGTTTATTCCTAGCTTAGAAGCTCTCCTCTGGTTTTGATATCTTTGCAACATTCTCTTAAATCTTTTTCCCACTCAGTTTTTTTTGAAAGGAGCAGACCAGGAGTGTGTACGATATCTCAGCTGAGTGCTCTGTGTTTTTCTGTTGTGGCACGATAGTGATTTTAGGATTATTTTCTGTCCTGCTTGTGGAAAACGGGGACATTCTGGTGACGTTTCCAAGCATGCCGGGATGCTGACAGAACGTTTTCCCTTGGATTTGGGAGGGCTGTGTGCATTACTGACAGCAGCCCTTCTCTCTGCAGCTGCTGATGGGATGGTGTGCAATGAGCTGTGCTCCAGCGATGGCTGCTGGGGGCCAGGGCCAGACCAGTGCCTGTCCTGCAAGCGCTTCATCAGGGGCAGGACCTGCATAGACTCCTGCAACCTCTACGACGGGTAAGACACTCCCCTTGGGCTTTTCCCCAAAGCTGCTAATAAATGCTATGGAGGACTTCAATGAGCAAGTCATTTTGGGTTTGCATTAGTCACTATCTGGCTCCATTGCCAGTATTACTGATTTGGGGTGAAACGTGTCACGGGCATTTCTGAATCTGAACTTCTGTAGAAAGCTTTCCCTGGTATTCCTCTGGCTAATGTTTTCATGCAGCAGCATCACCTTGCACCTTTTGCACTGCTAGTAACATGAACAATTTGATTTAGGTGAAAAAAACCCTCATCATTTATCCCTACTTGATACCCTGATTCAGAACCATACAATTATGTTCTTTCAGATGTGTTGGATTCAGGCACCTGATAAAGAAATTCTCTGAATAAGGACCCCAGAGTAGAAAAACTCACTCTCTTTTTCATAATCTACTGTGTAATTGTACACACAAATATAAACTTTAAAACTCATCAGGAGTTCTTGCCCCTTTTCCTTTTGCTGCTTATACTGGGGGAATACCTCCACAGCACAAGGTGGTTGGATCTGCCTAATGACAGAAAGATAAAGCTGAACTGGGCCAAATGAACTCCCACATATGCTGGAAATATTCTCAACTCTTCCATCTGGAGAAGCCTTGCAAAAATTACTTTGACAGAGCACAGTTTTATGTTCTTAAAAGCTCCTCTGCTCCCCCTTCACCCCCCAATATGAAGAGCTGCAGACCCCAGTTGTGTTGTCAGTGCACTGGAATAAGTTGGTCCTCCCTTGGTGTCTTTTGCTGCCGTGGAGCCTGTCAGAGTAAGGGCATGATGAGACTCAGTCAGTATGTTCTGTTCTGTTCTCTATCCATCGGTAAATGGTATTCACACTTTCCACAGGCTCAGTTCTGTCCTAAATATGTGAAGATATTTGTAACCTGGGCTAAGGGAGAAATTTGTGGGAGAGCTCTGCATGTTCGTGTTGTAGGGCAGCAACAGTTCTTCAGGCTGGAGTCAAGCTGTGTTTGACATCTCTTTTAGTCCTCAGCAGGAAAAAAGCACTCCCAGAGCCAGGGAAGGGTAAGCTTCCTTGCAGCACTCAAGTGAGGGTTTCCTCAGCTCAATCCTGTCTTGGTTTGGAAAGACAGGTGCCTGCGAAGGAAGACAGGAGCCTCCCTTGAAGATGTAAACCCCCTCCCTCCAAATTTTTATCATTTTGAAATTAAGGGGCTCTCAGGCAAAGATATGGGAATAGAAGTAACAGTTCTTTACTAGGAAAATTAAAATAAAAATGCAGTAGTACAAAAAACCAAAAACCAACCACACACAAAACCCCACTGACAGTCAGAATACAACCTGACATCCTGTTGGTCAGGGTGTTGGGAGCAGTCTAATCAAGTCCTCCTGGAGTGACAGATGTGGCTCTGTTGGAGCAATGATCCTGCAGAAGGGTGTTGTTTTCCTCAGAAGGTCCAGTGGTGGTGAGATGGGCCCAGTTTTCCTCTGGAAATCCAGTGGAAACAGGATGCCCTGGCCTTTTGAATCTCAGATTTTTATCCCAGTAGGAATGCTTGGCTCCTCCCCCTGAATGGAACATCTCCCAATGGGATGATGTAATTGTATCAGCCCTGCAGTGAGCCTGGATGGCCCATGAACAGCAGATACCCCCTGCAGGGAGGATGGGTCCTGGAAGAGATAAGAACACTGCCCCCAGCTGGGTTTAACAGCTGGTGATAGAATACAGACTGCTGGTTTCATTTTGCATTGGAACCTAAGACAGTCCTGATGTCCTCAGCAGATCCTAATGGGTGTAGAGGAATGGAGGGTGAGCAGTGACCAGCTGAGCTCAGAGCCTTCACCCTTTACCTGGATGCTGCTGGAGCCCCCTAACATGAGTGTGCAGCACATCTGCACACATCTGGTTAATACAAATACTATAATTGGTAATGCAGCAAAATGGGATCCACCTGCAAAGCTTGGGCTGGTCCAGTCTGAGCCTACTACAAAGGTTCAGTCTGTCTTTAGTGGGGGAGAAAACAGCTTGTTCAGATGTGAAGTCATCTTTGCTTAGAAAAAGGTGGGATGGGTTATGTTGGGAGAGTGCTAGAGGTCTGTGGTGAGGGATAACTGGTAGCTGAAATGTTTGAAGGAAGAAATTCAACCTGCCATCATTACCTTTTTTCCCTCTTCAAAGTGGTTAATAAAAAAAAAAGTCACTTGAGTGGTAGTTTCCTGTGGTTACATAAAATAAATGAGTAAAAGGATTTGTTTTGACATTTTATAGATTGAGACCTCAGTCTAGAATTATTGCTGAAAACATTACGAGCCTTTTGGAGCACAGGCTTTAAAACATGTTTTCATAGAAACCTACCTGCAACAAGGGCAGCCCTGTCATCAGTGCTCACATGTGACAAGTGGCTTTCTGAATCTGAGCCACGAGTGACAATCCTGTAGATGAAAATCAAGAAGTCAGCAATTTTGTCCTGTTAACGAAGTCTGTATTTCTTAATGAGAGGAAGGCCCCCACTATAGTTTTGTGTTGGTGAAGAAGGTGTCTCTGCCTCACGTGGCTGTGGATGAGGTGGTGGCCTGTCCTCAGCTGCTGTGACAGACTGCTGCCCTCAGTGCCTCAGAGATCAATTCCATCAGGTGAACACCCAGCCAGGTGAGCTCAGTTTTGGGCTGGACTCAAATTTCTCCTAACCTGCCTGCAAAATATTTTCTCAGGGAATTCCGAGAATTTGCGAACGGTTCTGTCTGTGTGGAGTGTGATCCCCAGTGTGAGAAGATGGAGGAAAACATGATCACGTGCTACGGGCCGGTAAGAACAAAGTCTGTTATGTTTGTTAGGGTTTGGGTTGTTGTGTTTGCTTTGCTTCAGGGTAACTTGCAGAAGTGTTGCTAAAGGACAGGTTAAACTTACAGACTTTAAAGCAGCTACTGCAAATTAACCTTAGCAAAAGCAGAAAACACACACATTCTATATGGAGGGAAGGGATTCTGCTCATGATAAATTGGTGATGGGAATAAACTGCCTTGGATCTGCCTCCTTAAGAAAGTGATTTTAAAAGTTTTCCTTTCCTGAGTTGTCTTAATGCTTTAGTGGTACAGATACACACAATTTTTACAGACAGAAGGCATGCAGTTGGGATTTGAGTGCCCTCTTTTATCCCTATTTTTGTTCTTGATCAGTCAGTTCTGTCCCGGTTTCCCCCCCAAAAAAGTGGAGGAATTTGTCTCAGTCTCTCAGTTTGAACAATATGCTGGGAGGCTTTTTGTACTTAGATAGCCTTTAAGTTGTTTTGATAGATAACATTTTTTCCTGCATCCTAAATGATGGTTAGCTCTTTCTCACCTTTATAATGGCCAGTAACTTTTCCTTCAAAGATTATTGTTCATTTGGGAGATAGAAGTTGTCTCTTTCTTCTAGTTTTCTGTATATTGCCAAGAGTAAAAGTCACAAGTATGCTGGAAATGAGGAGTTGTATTTTAGGCTCTTCATAATGGAGAAAATATAACCCATAACTTATTTCCTTATTTCTGTGACTTACTGAATGGAAAAAGGAAAGGTATCGTAATTTTTCTTACAGTACTGTGTTTTTCTGCAATACAGTCATAAGGCAAGAAGCTAACACTTCAAGTGTTCAGCCCATGAGGGAAATTTGGATTTGTAGCAGGGTTTATGGACATAAAATCATAGGCCAGTGCTCAGTCTGAACACCAGATTTAGTTATACACAGGCTTATCATCACAGCTTTAAAATTTAACGTTGTCCAGGAGTTTTGGTTTGTTGTTCTTACCAATTTGGTCTTTGTATGCATTAAAAAGAGGGAGACCTTCAGTCCTGCTGTGACCAGATGCCATGTGTAGAATGCTTGTGGAAAATACTTCTGGAATGCAGAGGCAGGAGAACCCACTGAGGGGCTTTGCAAAGGTGGTTCAGTCTTGAATAATGCAGCAGGGAGTTTCTCAGCGTTAAAGTGTGTGCTGACTTCATTGTATTAAGCACACCAATAACATTTAAGAGGCTCATCTACAAGCTGGTATTTAGTCTTGCACTCTGCAGAAGAAGTTAATGGCCAACAGCACCAGGATTTATACATCTGCTGCTCCCTAAGAGAGGCTGGAGCCACGCAGGTAATTCCCTGTCCCTTGGGAAGAGAAGCTGCTGCAGTTGTTGCTGAGTGCGTGCCAATGCAATCCTAGCGCAGCAGGAAAGGACAGAGTAATTTAAATGCACTGCATTTCTTTCTTCCACGCTCTCCAGGGACCTGACCACTGCACAAAGTGTTTCCATTTTAAGGATGGTCCAAATTGTGTGGAAAAATGTCCTGACGGCTTGCAGGGAGCCAACAGCTTCATTTTCAAGTACGCCGACGAGGATCGGGAGTGCCATCCGTGCCACCCAAACTGCACCCAAGGGTGAGTGCGAGCCCTGTGTGGGGAGCCATCCTAGCCATGTACTGCTCCTAGCACGGGGGGGTTTATAGGTAGTTTGGCTCAGTAAAGCACTTGTCCCACTCTTGAAAGAGAGTGTGCAGTAGGAATTTAACCTTTGATTTTCAGGTCTCTCATGACATTGAGGTTTTAGTCATGAACGCCCAGCAGCTTATCACAAAAAAACCCTTTTGAAGACCACAAAGAAGGACTTTCCACAGCAATGCTCTCAGCTTTCCTTCTCCACTGGTTTGTAGCAAATGCTGCCCTTTCACTTAATTTTAGGACTGTAAAATTATTTTATTTTTACTGTTTGCTCCTTGACAGACTCTCTGCTACTTGGAACTGGTGAACTAAGCCTGCAGCAGTACTGTGAGACAGACGTGTTACTGCTCTCCTTTTCCTGCAGGGACTGATGCGCAGAGTTTGAAACCAGACTTTGTACAGGAGCCTGAGACTGAGCATCAATTTCTGAAGTCCTGTCAAAGTGCCCAGAATAATTTGTTACACTTGGAATAATACAGCCCGTGGATCTGAGCCTGAATTAAGAACCTGTGCTACACAAAAATAGTCACATGCACACCTATAGTTTTGCACAGGCCACGTAAGTTATTGCTGCCTTTTCCATGGGGCAATTCCAAGTGTCCAGCGAACAAAGAGAGGAGGAGGCAGCAATGGGAAAAAGAGAGGACATCAGTCAGTGCAATAATCTTCGACAAGAGGCTCTTATTGTTTAGCAGCTAAAATTAAACCAGTAAATTATTCAATGTAATCTTGATGTCAACAGCTGTTGCCATTCAAAATGAGACCTTTAGCTGGTTTTGCAAATCTAATTACAATAGAGCCATTAGGGAAATGAGAGGGAGATCACAGAGACACAGCCAGGATCTGTTACAGATTTGTCTGCCCCCCAGACCCTTTAAATCAGTTATGCAATAAGAAAAATGCTGCTACTGTGAAAGAAGAGGGTAAGAAGAAATGATATCAAAAGATGAGCTCACTGCAGGAGCTCTGGTCCTGGCTTTCATAGATGGAGAAGGTGTCAGTGCTGATCTAATCTGACAAGAGCACGGATGTGTGATGGATTTAGTGTCTGCCCAGCATAGGAAGTGCCTTGCAGCTCTCCTGGCCCCCAGGGAGCAACACTTCTTCCTATTCCCTCCTCTTTCCTGAGGAGCTCTAACTGGCCCAGCTATTTCTAGTGTTTGTGGCACAACTGTGTTTCTCCCAGACCAGGAAGAGAGCAGAAGGTTTTCCATGCCTTCCCCCTTCTCCATAGGCATTCACATTTTGCAAGTGGTTGTTTATTTTTATCCGCCTGGATCAAGAAGGGAAGTTTTTATGTCTTATGCTGAAAATGTGACCTTCTAGTTCATACACAAATATGAAGGGCATTAGGCAGTTCTAGCTGACCTTGGCAGTACTCATTGGCAACTGTTGCTGACATAGGATTCCCTTATACCCAGTGATGTTGTCCTTTTAATCCTTGCTTTCAATTTTCCCTCCTTTCTATTTTCTCCTTCTGATTAGGTGAAAGAATGTTCTATCGGTACCCATCCCCAGAGAAAAGACGAGTAAAAGGGCCAAAGGTCTCTCCTCCTGTTACCTGAGGTGCACAAAGGTGTGATTACCTCCCAGATGAGGAACTATCCCTTCTCCCTGACACTAATACTATTCCCTGTGGAAATCTTTGTCCTCTTATTAAAGAGTTGATGTGTCTATTCTTAGGTATTTTTTTAATCCCTTAGAAGAACAATGCTCTCTTCCCCCCAGGTCTGGGTAAGCATGGCTTACTATTCTTTTTTAGTGTTCCTAGAGACTTTGTGGCATGTAATTATGTTAATGAAGCTATTAATGACTGTCCGAGATGTTTGGGGTTTGCAGGTTGTCTGTCTTCTTGCCAACATTGTCAGGGGCTGAATATGCCCACAGAGAGAAGGGAAATCAGTTACTCTCTCCTTTCCTCCTTCAAAGCTGAATTCTCTAGTTCCACACCCTTCCTTTAAAAAGTAGTATTTAAATTCCCCTCAGTCCTGATTCTTCACTGAAATAGGTTGTGGAGAGAACACATCTTGCTATTTGGCTCACGACTGAAAGGTAGAGAGAAAACATAATTTTGTTTCATCCCGCACATCTGTTCTCCTGGCTGCCAGATCAAGTGCTGGGATAAAACCAGTGTCCTCTCAGCACAGCTGGGATTGCCATCAAAAAGCATTGAACTGCTGCAGAGCAGTGCTTCCTGGTCTGGGATTATCTCACTCCTGCAGTGCTGCTCTCTATGAGTCAGGCTGCTTGATAAAATAGGTTATTAGTTCTCACATGATGCCTCCAGTCATCCCCACCAGTTGTCTCCAAAGAAGGATCTCTCCCACCTCTGTTTCCTGTGTTTTGCCACAAATTCCATCATGGTATTTGCAGAGGACTGCTTTAGTGAGGTTTGCTAGCACCATTCTCCTCCCTCATTCAAGTGTAACAACTGTTTCTCTTAATAGGTGTGTAATTACCCAGCCCTGTTAATGATCCTTCATTGACCAGAACTGTCAAATAGTGACTTCCTTGGGTGCACCAACTGTGCTCCTGCTCTTGCATCTCTGTGATGAGTATCAGCTACTTGAAGGCAGTTTGGAGCAGGTCTGAGGTGTCGCTAGCCGAGGCTGGGTGTGTCCCACTTAAGGGACAGAAAGAGATCAGGCAGACACAGCAGCAGTGAGGGGATCAAACTCTTCAACTTTATTTACAATTTCAATACTTTATACGTTTGTACAGAGGTCCAGAGATTGGCCACAGAGGTCGTCACTTCTTAACCTGTATGGTGGACATCACCATCAATCAATTCTTCTCTCAGAGGAGAAGAATGCAAACATTCTAAGAATAAACTTTGTTTACAGAAGAAGGCTACGTGTGAAACTTCTGTACAGAGGCAGAAAGGCAGAAAACAGGGCAACACTGAGGCATGTGGGACAGCTCTCCAACTTAATTCAAGAGAGTTGGAAAGCGTTTGGCATCTCTTTTTGCAGAGCTAGCCAAAACTGAACACTTCCACAGGAACAAAATACTAATTACACAATGGCAAGTGACAGCCTGCTCCATTGCTGGGCAAGACACAAATGGGAGATCTCACTGGGCACCTCCCCTCATCATACAAACGTGTTTTGTCACACAGCTTTTTGAAGGAAGGGCATTACTCCTCACCAAAATGCTCTTCTCCTTCTAAGCCATGACCAGAGAAGTCAGAGGAGCCTCAGCAGCAGTGTGTGGCCCTGGAGGGATTTGAGGGGAGAAGCACTGTGGTGCCTCTAAAGCTCAGGTGTATTTTTAGGAAGGAAGTTTGAATTCCAGATGAAAGAATATTGCAGACACACTCTGGATAAGAACAACTGTTACTCTTTTGTTTTGCAAAATTTCCTCCTAGCCCCTGCTCCAGTCCAACTTTGTTCCTCTCACCTGTTAGCTTAGTAGCTCTGGGGTAGAGTTGTCTGACTTTATCTATAACAGTAGTTGGGTGACCACCCCAAAAAAGGTTTTCTCCCACCCAGAGATAATCCACTTATACCATTGTAAAATCGGTTTTGTTTGTTTCCAGTGACCAAGATTTTTGAGAATTCATCTAGCAACAAATGGCCTTGCTACCCCATATCTGTGCAGTTAAGACCCCACCTTTCAATCTTAAAGAAAGTTGATAAATGACAATATTTCTGGATTGTTTCTGAAAAAAAAAAAACAATAAACCAACTGTTGTTACTGCAATTTTCAAAACCCTACATTTCCTTTCAGGGGATGATTATCTGTTAAGCTAGGATGAGCTCCAAGTGTAATTTTCTGGATAAGCTGTATTGAACTTCTGTAAGGTACTGAATATATCATTAATAAATTGGCATGTATCAATGAACCAGTTCATTTTACAGAGCCAACTTGGAAAAGAAAATATCATCCAGACTCCAAGGAGAAGGAACACTGGGTGTGAACAGGGTTATCAACGTGATGTTATGATTCTGTCAGGGTTATATGAGTCAAAAAGCCTGAAATGAAGAGTGTTCCTTCCTGGGGAAAAATACCCGATGACTTGGTGGTACAAAATGCCCTGTTAATAAATATTGCCACGACTCACAGTGTTGTACTTCCCTGCATGTAATCAGGACAGCCATTCAGGGAGGAAACTGGGGACTGCCTACCTAGGAGTAATGGAATTGCACCTGGACAGAGTTTTCTCCTTGGGGAAGCTGAGTCCAATGAAGAGGATTACAATTCTAAATAAAAATCAATGAACCTTCAACTTGCACTGGGTGAGGTCCAAACAGCACAAGTTTGGTTCAAACCTTTTCTCCAAATGTGAAGTGACTCCGAGGCAACAGGCTCTAGATGTCAGTCTGCCAGTTCTCTAAACTCTCAGAGGCTCTCAGACCTCTAATTTGAAGATTTCCTTCTTTTTATTTATAGCAAGAGTCTGAGCTCAGCTTCTCTTGGAATGGTAGGAAATGGACGATCTGAGCAATTTTTGAGCCACCTTTGTTGCTGAACCTGTTTTCTCCAAATCGCTGAGAATGCCATGAAAGAAACATCGGATGTGTTTGAGATGGGTTAGAATTCAGACAGTCCTGAATTCCAAAGTCTAATGCCCAGGACAGCTGAAATCCAAGAGTTCTCTCTGTTAAATTTTTTGAACTGTGTTTAAATCGACCTCTTACATTTATGCATTATATGGATATTTAACACATCTTTTGTATGTCTGCACGTCTGCTGGAGGAAGCAGTCATTGAGGAAATCCTTCCAGTTTGTGTTTGCATGTCAGAGTAAATGCCTTATGTAAAAACAAAAATTCAAGTAAACAAACACAGCATAAGGTTTACTTGGCCTGCTCTCCCTGATGAGCAGCCACGGGGAAATTGAATTCACTGACTTCATTTTATAATGGCAGAGTGATACCAATTTAAATGCAGCAAAAGCTGATGAGTGGCAAGTGATGGTGAAGCAGAAAGAAGATCTCGTGGGAGCTTATTTGAACTCTCAGATTTTTCTGACGTGCATATCCTTCCATCAAAGCCAATCTAAAAAAACCAGCAAACTTTGAAAGAGTTGGGGATCACACCTTAAATTTAAAATGCCTCAACAGAAGTAACTTGCAGTCTAGTGATGTGTCAGATCACCTCTCCTGCCTGTAGTAGATGTACAGCCAAAGGGCCCGTTAATAAAATGGCTCTGAGATCTTGTTAAAGAGTTGAAATAAATGGTTTGGTTTCCTTAAATGCCAAGGGCTACATAGCCTCCATGGCCAGAGTGCCTGGCTGGGTGTGCAGCACTGAAAGGGGTCAGGTTTTTTAACCCCTACAAGCTCAACTTTAGGTCTCGGAGAATCCTGACTGCTGTGTAAATGTATATTTGACTTGCTGTTTGAATGTAGGGGACCAGGAATCCAGTCCTGCTCTTCATGGGGGCAAGGGAGATCCACACATGCCACACATGTTCTGCAAACTCTTTGCCATGGCTGTGTTTTAGTGATTCCTTGCATTCCCAGTGCCTTGGGTGAGCACCTGCTGCTTGTGCAGGTGTGGAGGACTTTTGGCAGCATCTAAGGAAAGCAGAATAAAGCGCCTGAATCAGCAGACGCCATTTTGCTATTTGCTGTGGGTTTTGTTGCTGGAAGTTGATCCTTGAGGTTCCCTGTTAAAAAAGTACAGTCAGCTTCCAAAATATTTCTGCAGTTGCCCCGCCTGGGAGCTTAGAACAGAATGAACAATCGCATCAATTACAGAAAGAAAAGCAAATTCTGGATCATGCTCCTGGAAGTCTCAACTTGTAAATTAACAGCTTTTGTGCAGTAATCACTGGTTTGATGACTCATAAAAACATGCAGCAAAAGCAACTCTGTTGTCAGGACTCCCACACACAGGTGAACCAAGATACGGCCTGCCTTGGAGTGCTGTTGCTATTATTGTTCCTCTTGTCACAAGCTATAATTTTTTGGTGACATAAGTGTCTCTTAGACAGATAAGACGAGCTAGAATTAAGAACACAAAGGGGATTCCTGCTACTCGGGTGTGTAAATAACAGATGTCTCTCTTTCTCTCCCTGTTTCCACTTTGGATTTGCTGCAGGTGCATAGGGCCACACCTGGAGGACTGCATTGGGCTGATGGATAGGTACTGGCTGGGTGCTGGCTGCCTGTGTGTCTCCATCCTGCATCCCGTGTGGACAAGGGCGCATGCGTGTGCATGTCCTGGGGCGTGGCAATGACGTGGTTTGTTCTGTAATTGCCTGCAGGTGTAGAGGCCCCGCTAGTCATGACTGCATTTTCTATCCCTGGACACGGCAGTCCACTCTGCCACAGCACGCTAGGTAACATCCCCACCCCATCCTCCATGCCCTGCCTGCCACGGGAATGTCATATTACCCAGTTTGTGCACACACCCACACCGTGGGGACAGTGCAGGTTGTCCTCAAGGGACATCTGCTTCTCTACATCCAAATTCGCTTTTCTGTTCTGTGAAAATTCGTGAAATATTTGGCTCATTTAGGCTGATTTTTCTGTTCCGTGAAAATTCATGAAATATTCGGCTCATTTAGGCTGATTTGTTTTTTAAAATACCCTTTCTTTTTTTTTTAATTGCTTTTATTTTTAGCTTAAATCAATAAGGATTAAATTCTGGAATTTACTGCAGGCATTCATGCTTCCAAATTAAATTTTATTACGTGGTGAAAATTCTGGTAAAATTGGAAATCATTTGTTTTCCCTGTGATTGTCTGTTTGTTTTGTTTTTGTGGGGGTTTTTGTATTTTTTTGTTTGTTTGTTTAAGGTAGAATTTAAAAGCAAATGAGCCTCTTCCTTCCACACACCTTTCCTTGAAAAAGTAAACATTTTAGCAAAACCACGTTTCTTCCTTAATGCGCCTAAAACTATTATTTGATTTTTTTTTCCTTGTTTTCTGTCCAAAAGAAAAATTGTAACCTTGGAGCAGCTTTATTTTTTCAGTAATGACAGTTGAAGCAAATTCACGTAGGCTTTACTTTGCATTCTTTTTCATGAAAGCCCTACGTTGCCACTGAGTATGTTCATTCTTAAATTCAAACTGGTTAATATGACTTCTAGGCTTTGGGATTACTCTCCTGAGCTAAGACCAGACGAAAAATGCATAAATTCAATCAAACCCACCTCATTAAGGATTTCAATCTTGAGTTTTTTCTTTGTCTTTTTCAAAAGGTTTTAAGGTTGCCTTTCCTTCCTAATTGTGTATGTAATGTGACTTTGCCTGTTTCTAGCTTAAGAGAGAGAGCATATTTGGACTTGAAAAGCAGTGCACTATAAATGCTATCAAATGGTACTTTTGCTTTTTAATCAGTATCAGTTCTGCCTTAATTCAGTAATCAATGAATAAGCAACAGGAGATGAATTTTTCAATATTTTGTTTTAACCTTTCTGATCTGGGATGTCCAGTTTGAGATACTTCTGTGGGGCCTCATTTTCAGACGGACTCATCCAAGCAGAGCTGCCCCAGTTTTAAGTGTTCTAATTTCATCAACTTTACTCAAAGCACAAATACAAAAAATGTATTATTATTGTTATTATTACGTTAAACTTAAGGGCCTTATCAAACTACAGAAGTGGGAGGAATTGTTTTACTCTGTTCAGTGGTTTTACTCCTGCTCCGCTCAGTCTGAGGAGGAAGGCCCTCAAATGTTTCCTGTTTCCTTTGGATCTGATGGATTATTTTTTTGTTTGTTTGTTTCAGCCTTGCTGAATTTATTTTTGGGAAATTACTGCACTGTATTTAAATGTCAGTATGTATTCTTTCACTTTCAAGGCAAAAAAGGAAACTTCATACCTCTATATTAGATTTGTGTAGATTTGTGAAATTGTGCTTGTTTTTTTTTTTTTTTAATTGTGAAAATGGTTTATTCTGTTTAGGCTAAAAATGGGCAAAACTGCACTGGCAAAGTGACACTTTTTGTTACAGTAGGGTTGTAAATCCAAAATGGATGTGTTTAACTTTAGATAGAATGTTCTTCATGTCCCTTTAATGATTGTGCACCTTCCTGAGATATACAAATCTTAAATTAATTAATAATCAGTCTGACCCTTATCTATTGACTTGTTTCCATTGACATGAATTAGTGAGTAGAAGGGGACAGGGTTTTCTGATGTTCAGGCAGCTGAAAGTGAGAGCAGGGCTTTAACCTAAACAAGATATTCCTCATCTTCTCCTATTTCCATTTTCATAGCAGTGTTGCTTTCCTTTCCAGTTTTTTAGTTTGCAAATTGTTTATGCCACGGTCTATTGACTTGAGGGCTTTTGTAAGAGTCTGGTAGAATAGCAAAGGAATTCTTTCTGTCATGTTTAATAAAGATGAATCAGATGTGCATCACATGGCTTGTTTTCCAAATGACAGGTGAAACTTCGGGTTTTCTGCTTTAGTCCTTTCAAGTTTGTGAGAAGACAACCTTATTTTTGGCAATATATTTCTTTCTGCATAGTTTGGGTTTGGGTTTTTTGATCTTTAGGTTCAATAGATTTCTGTCCAAAAGAGCAGCTCCTCGTGCAGCTTCCAGTATGGATTATTTCTGTAAGGCTTTGGTTCCACCTTCCATATCAGTCTTTCCTAGAAATTCCCAAAGGAGAGATGGAAAGTAGAAGAAAGCTGGAATTTCCCAGGATGCCCAAAGGAGTTATCCATCCTCCTTTCCTGCCTCTTAATACAATGCCACTCATCCTTTTGCTACTTCCTGGCAGTTGCATTCAGTGGTTTTTGTGGTTGGGATAGCACACAATAGCACATTCCAGCAGATTCTGGAACAATCAGCAAAAAGATGAGTATGTCTGCTCCCAAGACTGGGATAACTGTTGTCTAAAAGGATGATTCAAAAACTGTAAATATAATGCTCTGCTGGTCATTAAGAAAATACTCTAGACAGTCAGGAAAGGCTGGTTCCTTTCAAGTTCACCAGAAAATTTAGCTAGTGCAGTTACTGGAGTGAGACTGTGGACAAAGTTTTTACCTGAAGTATGAATTTTAATTGGTTTATCCTTGCTAGGCTTCATTCACCTAAACACCAGGAGAGAAAAGATCATCAAAGGAGGAGTGGAGTTTCTGTTTTCTGCTGTGTGTGAGATTGTATATCTAAGATATGATCAGGAGCACGTGTTGGATATGATAGGAAAGTACCAGCAGCAGCAGTGATGTTCCTGGTCTGAGTAAGCTGGTGTCTCTGTTTATGCCCCAAGAAAATTTCATTTACATTTCCCTTTTAACAAACAGAAACTAATTAGCCAGGCCCACTATTGTCAAGTGCTTAAATAGAATGTTGTGTCGATGTTAACTCTAATTACAGTCCTGTTGCTAGCTTTGTATCCAAAAAGGATGTCCTCTCAACAAATCATCACTTCCTCAACAACAACAACAACAAAAAAGCTGGTTTTATCTACTGCTTATGTGTACAAGAGCTAATTAACAGTAAACCCTGTGTAATGCAGGCAAATCCTTTCATAGCTGTTTTGTACCCTGTCACAGTATGACTTCAACAGAATTTCACAGCAGCTCTCAGTAGTTGGTGGGGAAGGAAAACCACCTCTAATAAACTGCTTATGTTCATGGCTTTCACAGCACTCAGCTCCGTGGCTTGGAGGAAAGCACTCCATATGCTCTCTGTTTTTATAGAATAATTATAGCTGTTCTGCAGGGGCAGATGATCTCTGTATAAAATAAGAGAGAAAATAAGATCTGTGAGTACCAGCTAAGCTATGTTACTTGGTTGGTAAAAGATGCTGCTCTTGAGAGACTCTTAATATGGGGAGCTCTCTGAAGCTGTATCAGAACAGAGCAGTTGAAGAAACAGATTTATTTTTTAAGAACCAGACTAGAAAAAAAGATAGTTTCAGATCCTTCCTCCATGGGTTGTATAGATTTACACATCATCAAACAGGACAAATTCACAGAATCACAGAATGAGCTGGGTTGGAAAAGACCTTTGAGATAATCAAGCCCAACCTATGACCCAACACCACCTTATCAACTAAACCATGGCACTGAGTGCCACGTCCAGGCTTTTTTTAAACACCTCCAGGGATGGTGACTGCACCACCTCCCTGAGCAGCCCATTCACCCTTTCTGTGAAGAACTTCTGAATCCCAACCTAAACCTCCTGTGTCCTCTTGTCCCATTGCTCGTTGCCTGGGAAAAGACACTGACCCCCACGTGGCTACAACCTCCTTTCAGGTTCATGAAAGAGATTGATAGAGAAATCCCAGTTCTGTAGGAGAACTTGCCTTTGTTGAACTGATTCTGAGCCTTTGCTTGAGGGTACTTTAATTCTTGCTGTGGCATTTCCCTGCCTGGAGCTTTAGGAGGAGTACATTTGGAGTACCCCTGTGACGTGAATGAACGTCACTGCAGTGCCCTCCTCCGTTTTTTTACCACTTCCACATTTTAAGACTGGTCATCTTGTGAAAGGGTGTAGGTGAGTGTTCCTTCTTTCTTTCCTGTTGTACAGATAGAAAAAGACCTTAAAGCTCATCCAGTTCCAACCCCTCTGCCCTGAGCAGGGATATCTTCCACTATCCCAGGTTGCTCCAAGCCCGATCCAACCTGGCCTTGGACACGTCCAGGGATAGAGCAGCCACAGCTTCTATGGGCAACCTGTGCCAGGGCCTCCCCACCCTCACAGGGAAGAATTTCTTCCTCATATCTGACCTAAATTTCCCCTCTTTCAGTTTGAGGTCTGACCACAGTTAATAAATCGCTCGTTGTGTTAAAGCTTCTGTTCTGTACCACGTTCAGAAAGATTTGTCTGTGATCAGTGAGGGTTTGTGCTTCATCTGCTTTACTCAGCAAGATTGGCTGCCGTGGACTAATGATATGGAAGGACTTAGTAGGCTGTGTTGCTATACAGAAATAAACTGCTGAGGTCAGGAGAGTGAAAGAACTGGAAGCAATTCTCACACAATGCTGTTTAAAACCTGTTCTGTGGCTCCAGTAGTTTGAGGATCCTGTTGAGAGAGCGTAGGATGGAGCAAAGTCAGAAATTTGATGTTTCTAGAAGTTTGTTATACAAGAAATAGAATGTGAGCAATAAACTCTCACAGGATCTTGATACTGTTGGTACTCACTGACCAAGTTTCTCAGCAGCTCGTTTCTGATAGGAAAATTCCTTGTTTGGAAAACTGACTAAATTATCTTTACTGAAACTATGAGCAGAAAAAAATGATGAGTGATAAAGGCCAAATGTGATAGGTCACTGCAGGAAGAAAAGAAGCAATAGGAAATGCAAAATAATAAATGGTTTATTAGAATGGAAAACAGCACCCAGTGCCATTGCAGAGGTCATTGCTTTTGTTTCTCATCACCTTGTGTAGTGTGTCTGTATTGATTTGGGTACACAAATAATATACAATGCAGAAATAAAATTGTGCCATGGAGAGGTGACCTTATTATAAAGCAACAGTATATATCTCACTGCTCTCCAATGGGTTTCCCTCACGGCTGGAAATAAGGATTTAATTTAGATTTAATGTTGTTATAAATTAATTATCTAGTATTAAATATACATTTGTAGAGCTTTCGAAATATGGAAGATGTAGGGTTGTTTAAGCCTCAGTGAATGGTTTCTTAATAATTCATTAATATTTAACATATAATAACTCAGAACTAAAGCTTGTGGTCTTACTTCCAATTTACCTGTGCAATGTAGGATTTGTCACTCTTTCTTAGTTGGAAAAATTTACATGACAAATGTATTTGAGTTGAGAGCCCAGCCCAGACTTAATTCTCTGCAATCTCGCTTACTCCTTGTGACCTTACTCAGCTGTGAAGGAGCTGCAATTCCTGCATGAATGGGAAGCTCTTGGCTGGGATTCTTGAGAGCAGCACATTCCCCCCCTTTGCTTTTCACTGCCTGTTTAACACCGGTTTTCTGCAATGATGGAGCACAGAATGCAGATGAGAATTTCCACATTGGCATTACCTTTTTTGTTTGTTTTACACACCAAAATGTATGTTTACTTCTCAGTTAAATTGCAGCTTTTTCAGCATTGAATCAAAACTAGCAGATAACTTGTTAATGATGGCAGTATAGTTGTCTGTCAGTCCTTCCAATTTGTTTTTCCAGGAATTGAAATACCAGTGTTCAGTTTGATACTTTACTAGTGCGTAGCAAACACAATGGTAAACAAGTTAAAGTAATTAGACAAGGAATTAACCAAGTCCTGACTTTGCTGCTATAATATGGGAAGTTGTACCTCAGTATTTACCCAAGGTGGGAGCATTAGCACCAATACCAGCAATCATGCAGGAAGACAGCCTTAGGAAATCAAGCCATCAGACCAAATTACTTAATCTCGCTATAATTTTTTCCATGCTGTAAAGTAAAGTAACAGAGTAGGAAAATGTCATGTAAATTATCTGTACCTGCGGGTAGTAGTTTCAAAATACTAAATTCAATTTCTAGTGGGAGAGGGGGGGTTAATACTAAACTCATTCCCATGCCATGCCCTCTCTTTGTTAGTTCAGCCTCCTTTGCATCTCCTTTCTGTAAAGTAGAGGTATTTTTGCCTCTTTTCTCCCTCATTGCAGTGGTAGTGGGTAGACTGGAACAAGAATGTAGACCTTGTACCTTCCTTCAGAGAGACTGTTTTCCCAGGAATGTGTGTTAGAGAGGCTTTAGAGAAGAGCCACTGCAAATAGTACCTTGGCTCTTGGAATGAAGTTTAGGAACTCAAACAGCTAAAGCTTATTTTGGCTGAAAGTGAAGGTGTGGAGCCAGATTCTCCTCTACAAGTACACAGCTAAGGAGACAAAAGTTGGTTAAGCATGGCACTAAGTCTAGCAGACTTAGGAGAGTTGGGTGTCTGTGAGGTATAAAATGGGTGAAATCTGAGAGACATTCAAAGCAGCAAAATGCTGATGCATTTCTAATGAAGGTTATTAATCCCTGGAATGATTTTCTGTGGTAATGTTCTCCAGCACTAGACTTGTGAAATCAAGACTGGGAATTTTTTTTTTTTTTTTTGCAAGCAAGATGAGTTTGTGCCAAGCTTGGAGGCAGAGGGTGGTGTGGCTGCTCCTGCCATGTGACACTTTCATGTTTGTGGCAATACTTTCCAGCTGTGATCAGCTCTTGACTCATGGTCTAAGCTAGAATGTCCTTTGAATTTCGATTGAGAGTACTGAGTTGGACACAGACAAGCAAATCCAGCTGCTGAATCCTGGGCTTTGGCTCCTGTCAGCTGTGGGTGAGGCACAGAGTGAGAGTTCCACGTGACTTTACACAAGATTTCTGTTCTATTCACATATGCTTGCTCATTACCAGTTAGGCCAGGTAAAATTCTGAGCTTTCAGACTGTCCTTTGCTAGGAGAGATGAGAAACTCATTCAGATCTTATCTGTACTTTTGTCAAAAAGCTTCATGCTTTTTTTTTTCCCCAATCTGATATAAATTTTTAATGACACCATCTTCACTTGCCAGTGAACAAGATCTTTTACAGACATATTGGCTGTTTCATCAATAGAAGATAATGTTGAAAATCATTTCTGTAGTTATCTGAGATCGAGCAAATGATAAAACAGGCAGGGAAAGATTATGGGATAATGTGAAGAGCAGGGGCTGGCTAGTTCTGATTGTGCTTTTCTTTGGCAGAGGGTTGTGAGGAGGTAACTCTGTATTTACCTGTTGTGGTACATTTCTCAGCAGAGCTAGTAGTTGCTCATACTAAAGAGTTGTGGCATTTATGCAGAAATCAGAGAACAAATACAACCTCATCATCAGGACAAGGGCCGAGCTTTGGTTAAAGGTGGTCCAGTCATGATGTAATCCCTGATTTGTCAATGATACAAAGTTCTTCTAGTAATGCCTAAAGGAAAACTCTCAGAAATGCAATCAACCTTTTTAATGAAAAGTGTGAACTTTTTCCTCAAACAGTTTGTCTTGAAATGCCAATACTCTGCCCGTGACATAATGTGTCCTTTGGAAACACAGGGTTTCAAAGCAATACACCAGTGCTGAACACCTCTTAAAATGCTCACTTGGACTTGTGTTACATGTTCTTATTGTATTCACTGTTTCATTTAAACTCGTAGTTCTCATCTATGTCATAAATCCAATAATGTTTAGATATTGTCACTGAAATTAGGTAGTACATATATGTCTTAGAAGGCACAGAAGCTGTAAAGCACCAGAGCACGAGTGAAAAGAAGTGGTGACAGCAGAAAAGTAGAAGGAAGCAAAAGGATGGAAGATGTAGTTTTATTTGTTGCCATTTCTTTTGCTCAAATTAATCCTGCAAGGTTGGAAGCTGTAGGCCTGATGTCAGTGCTGGTCATGCTGAAGAGGAGACAAGACACTGCAGTCCCTGCTTTTGGTGATAGAGTATGTTCATCTGCAAATTGCTCAGAAAATAACACTGGGAACATGGGCCAGGGTGTGCAGATCCTGTAGGCTGGTGGGTCAGAAGCAAAAAAAACCTGCAGTGGTAGACTGGAGGGAAGATGTGTAATTCCAGAAGGGCAGCTCACCAGCATGGCAGTGGCCAAACCCATCACCTCTAAGTTCCCCCCAGGTTTGAATCAGCCATGGGGATATTTTTCAGTTCATGCCAGTGGTGTCTGTATCCATGGGCATTGGTCTGCTTGAGTGAATAGCCTTCCTTAAAAAATATGTGCAAATTTCAGAAGTAAATCACATCTTTCCCTACCCCTGATGGAGTGATGAAGGGGAAAAAAGGTAAAAAGCATCCCTGCATTAAAATGGACCACTAGTTGTTAATATGCACAGTCTCAATCACAGCAGGGATAAGAGATGAAGAACAGACTGAAGAGATAATATCCTTGCTTTAAAACTGTCCCATCTCCCATAGAAATGCTTTTCCCTCCCTCAGTGGCAGCAATGTCCTCTGTGTGTGAATAATTTGGATGCAGGCTAAGTTCAGTGCTATCTCACTTCAGCTCTGGGTGAATTCTCTCTACTGTCAGTTCCTGGATCAACCAGTGGGTCAGGACTGCAAATTCCAAACTTCAAGATGTCTGAGTCAACTTCTAATCAGGGGATTTTTAAAACAGGGGAGCAGTTTCCAGGAAAGTTCCAGTGAGAAGAAGAGTATCACTGAGAAAGCCAGCCAAAACCCATAGCTGTATCAGTATGTTTGTAAATACTCTCTCAAGGTTTCATCAGCCTTCTTGTGCTGCTGATCCCTTAAATACTTCAAATACATATATTTTTGAGGTGGAATGAGAAGCAATGCCTCTCTCCCTCATGACAGAGGCAAGGGAAAAAAAAGGTATTGAAGCCTTCTTTCTCCTTGAGGTTGGTTTTTTGTGGTTTGTTTTTTTGATGTGGTTTTTTTAGGGTTTTTTTGGTGGGTTTTTTTTTAGTTTTTTAATTTATTTATTTTTCTTGACCTCTAATGAGCTTCAGATTCTGTGAGACCTAAAAGGCACAAGAAGTCAGCAGGATCCACTGCCTGCCACAGTACTGGTACTTAGGTTTGGGGATTTGTTGGAATGGCGAAAGGAAGGGTGTTGTGACTGAAATAGGAAAATGATTTTTAAGCTGGATCACTGTTTCCCCAGATGCTTGGCCTGTTCCTTTCTGGAATTTCAGCAGCTGTCAGAAGATGAGTTTCTTTAACATTCAGAAGCTACACAGATAAAGCAGTAAATTCTGGAATGTCCTATCATACAGAAATTTGAGAGAAGGAAGAGCTATTTTACTACATTTACCATTTTCCTCCACGTGGGCTGTAAAACAACCATAACGAAAGAGCAGTTGGAGAGTTGGGGTTGCTCTTAACAAACATAACCCCGTGGTCAGCAGAGCTGAGGGCAGAATGATGCTCACAAAGGCAGGTTTCCCTTGGCTCCTGCACTGGAGTGGATGAGATGCCTTTGGCTGGCCGTGGATACAGAAGAGAGCAGTGACAGTGGGTGAGTTTGGAGCTTGTGTGCTGAACTTTTCTTCTTAGAATGGCCTTTGGGGAAATGTTGGCAGTGGGATGATGACTAGAATTAAGAGGAGTTGCAAGATACTCCAGAGTTTCTCTCTGGTTCATTTGGTAACACAAGAATGACTGGGAGGTGACTGATAAGTTATTAACACAGAAGAACTTTCGGGCATAGTATCATATAGGAGGTGATCCTGTACAAACCTGTGTCAGGAACAGGATATCAGTTTTACATGAGCTTTTTCCCTAGTAAGTAAATGTGATTTTCTAGTGTTTGATATCATTTATGAAGGATGTTTAGACAGTATGCTATTCCAGTAAAACAATAGTGATAAATCCAAAAGCAGCATCAGCATACTCAAAGACATTCCTTATACCCTGCTCTTTATCTGCTTTCAATTTTTCTCTGTATTTATGAGCATTGGCTGCATTTCTTCCCTGCTATGCTCCACAAAGATAAATTCTGCATATTTAGACCTCAAGTGATGAGTACCTAAAATCAGTGTTGAAGTTAACAGCATCATGGCCATTACTGGTGTCCTAATAAATGTCTCAAATGCTATACTTATATAAACATGCCAGGGCAGAGTGAAGTGTAACTGTTTTGATTTAGGCTTTGAAAGAAAGATTTTTAACTGTAGGTGTGCATGAATGTACATAATACATGAAAGATATGGATGCATATTTTGAAAGACATCCTGCTACAAATCTTCCACACACTCTCATCTCAAAACAAAGGTCCAAAAGATGCTTTAATGCCACCACTTGTTAAAAAAAACCCTCAGCTAAACTCACTTAAGATCTTATTACAGAACAAATTATTGGATATGACAAGAAACTTGAAGATTGGTGATGCCTTAACTTCCAGCTTTCCTGGTTTTCAGATTCTGTGCTGCCCAAGGGTGCAGTTCTGAGCCTCATATTAAGTGTCACTCAGCTCTCTTCACAGAGTAGGGGGACAAAACAAATCCCTCTCCTGCTGGAGACCAAGGACAACAGGTATAAGTTTCAGGTCCAAAAGCACAAACAATGGTGGACTGAAGGGATAAACAAGAAGGATGGGACTTCATAACCTGAAGCTGTAACTGGACAATTAAACTCCAATATGCAAATGAACCAAAACTTAGAAAAGTTTTGACTCGTGACCAGTCATCCATTTTTGTGACCATTTTGGGTCCACCTTGGGTGTAGCCCTGGCCAGGCTCTTGTTCTGCCCAAGGTGTATCCTAAAGGCCCTTCAATAAATATCTACCTTATTCTCTAGCTCTGTCCAGTCTCTGTTCCAGGACAGCCTTCCCAAGGCACCATTGGGAACACAGTGTGATAGTTCTAGTCTCATCTGTTTATCATGTCCCATTTTGTTATCATAGAATCACAGAATGGTGTGCATTGGAAGGAACCTGAAAGATCACCTCGTTCCACCCCCTTCCATGGGCAGAGACACCTTCCACTATCCCAGGTTGCTCCAAGCCCCATCCAACCTGGCCTTGAACACTTGGAACAGCCACAGCTTCTCTGGACAGCCTATACCAGAACCTCTTCACCTTCACAGGGAAAAAATTCTTCCATATATGTAATCTAAATTTCCCCTCTTGCAGTTTTGATGTTTGGTTTTTCTCTTCTGCCAGTGTCCAGTGGGATCCTTAGTCTGACTGTTCCCTTATGGGCAGGGGCTTGTTCCCCTTGGAGAGGTGCTCAGGCAGAGGTGGGGGCTCTCTTCAATGAACAGAATTTTTTTTTCATAAAGGAGAAACATAAAGTCATAAAGACTTCAGAGGAAGGCATCTGGTTCAGAATGTCAGGTCCCCGGGTACAAGTCTTGAAGGCTCTCTACTGTGAAATACTCCTGGAGCTTGAGAAAGCAAATGCTTGCTGTCCCAAATGACTCAAAGCTGGAATAGGAAGGAGTCCAGTGTTCTCAACCACTTAAACAAAATATCTGCTCTGTGCTTCTTAAATCTTCTGAGTGATTACTTTCAGGAAAGGCAGGAATAAGAAGAGAGATCAATGCATTTTCTGAAGAAAGATATTAATTTGGGAAATAAAGTAAAAATGAAGGACCTGAGATAGAGAAACCTTCTTGCAGCTCCTTAGAGGTAGACAATGCACCTGTGCAGTCTACAGGCACAATCATGTGTGAGTTTCCATATTTCTTCTGTTGAATAGCTCAATTTCAGCAAACACTTTACAGAACTTAAGTGAATTACAAGCACTTTCCACCAGTGGAATTTAAAAGTGTTTAAAAAAAATAACAAAAGGAAGAGCATAATATTCAAACAGTTTTTCTCCTGATAGTTATTTAAAACACTCCTGGACATTCCTTCATGTTCTCTATTCTTTGTATTTATAAAAACCTGTTTCAGTTGTGAGCTACAGTGTGTATTGTCCATGAGACCCAGCTCCAAACTGGATGTTTTGGTACCTGCAGATTTGATGTGGGTTCCACCATGTGTTTCTCAAGTGATGGAACAGACTCTGCCATGAGCTGTGCTGCTCCGTGGTGCTCCTGGATCAGACAGCAAATGAACAGCAAACAGGCCGTGTTTCTGTGGGAGAAAAGTGTGTTTTCTTGATTAATAATCTCATGTACACAGGCGTGATGAGCCAGCTGACTGCCACTGTTGCAGAGAAGCAGGCTGAGTTGATTGCTTCTAACTGGAATTCTTTATGCAGAGAGAAACTCCTTGAGCTAATGCTGATGGTTTTGGTTTCAGAGCAGTCCATCAGCATCCCTGGTTATTACAGCTCTAGTTTCCTTTATTTAAGGCAAAATATTATTGTTTCCAAAGAAAATGGTAAATATGACAGCTTTGTAAAGCAGATTGGTGTTTTACTTGCTGAACTGGCTTCACCTGTGAGTCCAGTCTAGTGGGTTTAACTGGCTTTGTGTCACAGACAAATCAATCTACATTACATGGGGCCTGACTTGGCATATTTTAAAAAGAATGCTAATCTGTTTATTTAAAGCACAAACCTCAAAACAGAGTCACTGTGCAGGCTCTTAACTATAGCATTTCTTTTTTGAGGCAGAAAAGAAAAATCTCATCCTAAAAATGGCAGGGGTGCAAGAGATTTTATTGGGACTTTTCAGTTTTAGAGAAGCCCATAAAAAGCCTTGATATTGATGCTGTAATCCCAGAGGTTTCAATAATTATTCCTAGTCAGATGTAATAAAAGGGATTTAAAATTGAGAGTTCTTAGTAATTTATAGTGAAAACGTAATAGAGTGGTAGTTCTAAATTATGCCATTCAGATTTAAAACCAGTTTTAAAGAAATCCATTGTGCACTGTGTGTGGTAATAAAAATGCCATAGATTTTTAATCAATATATATTAATATGTAAAATGTTAGGCTGTATTAATTTTCAAAGTTATACTTAATATTTGTTTCTTTATCCTCATTTGCTTTGCTGAGTAAAATGGGGACTCTACATTCTTAAAAGAGAGCTGTGAGTAGAACACACCTTTAGAGGCATTGCTAGAAGAACCTGTGTGGGTAAGGAAAAAGCAGTTTTGTCAACAGGTACGTGTTTGTCCACAGGAGCCTTGGCCAAAGTGAAAGCTGTGTCTGCTCTTTAGTGATGTTTAACTGCTGAGTGGACCCAGACACAGACTGCAACCCTCAGGTCATTTTGCACATTGAAAAGTTGTGCCTAGTTGACAGTTTGCCCATCTCTGGATTAAATGTGGAATTGGTAGTAATCGTGTAACTGTGAGATGAGCTGCGAGTTAAAATTTGTGTTTACTCGTGATTAGAACTCCTAATCTGCACATAAAGAGGGCCATTTATCAGTATTCAAACAGCCTCAGATTAGGAGGAGAGAGGGTGAAGGGTGCCTTGTTCTTGAAAAAGAGTATAAAGCAAAGCAGTCTTGATGTGAATAACATCAGATGAATGCTTGCCACCCCTGGGGTGAACACAGGGCACTCTGGGCATTGTGGCTGTCCCAAAACAGTCACAAAATGAACAACTGGTCACGAGGTCTCACACTTTTATAAGTTTTGATCCTTTTGCATATTGGGGTTTAATTGTCCAGTTACAGCTTCAAATTATGAAGTCCCATCCTTCTTGTTTTCTCTCTTCAGTCCAGCATTGTTTATGCTTTTGGGCCTGAAAACTTGTAAAGATTTTAGGCCTTTGCACAGCAGAGAGAGGCTGTTGAAATATCCACAAATTTGATTCCCTGCCTGGTTATCCTGTATGTTTTAAATACTGAGATTATCGCCCCAGGCTTAGTAGAATCCATCAGATCTCTGAAAGGGCAGCTTCAAAGTTGGCTGTGGAAGGGGTGAGGAATGCAGAATGTGGGAAGCATCCATCAGGAAAAAAATAATGCCTTGGTAACAAGGATTTATGAGAAGGAACTGCTTAGCAAACACTCATGGCTGTAAAGAATCCTGTTTGGATATATAGTTAAAAACTCCAAAGAGGGAAAGTTGATAAAGGAGCTTGCAGCCTTCTAACAGCTTGGCTTCAAAGCTCAGTTTCTTTACATCTCATAGCAGGTGGGTCAATGCCAAGGATGGAGAAACAAGTGGTGTTTGTCAGCTTTACTCCATGGGCCACAACTCTATTTCCTCTCCCTTTTCAAGACTGTGGGCCCAACCATGTATTCATCTAAATCAGTAATTAGGCCTTAATTCCTGGTCTCAGGGCACTGTGGGGATTGCAGATGTCCTGATCTTTTGGAGTGGATGGAATGGTATCAGCCTCCTTGTCCATCTTGGAATACTAACATTGAACTCAGTGTCGGTTTTGGTGTGTGGGGAGTGGGTGTTACGTGCTTCTAAATGTGAAAATAGAGTACACATTTGAAAAGAAATGCATATATATTATTCATTTCTCCTAAGGGAATACTGGAATCTTTCTTTTTACTCTTAGCCACCGATACACAGTTTCTAGTTAAAGAGGCTGGATTTTCAAGTTGTGAGGGTTTTTTTCCTCCCACAGCCTCTCCAGCTGACACCTTCTCCACTTATTAATTGGGTATTCTCTCTTCAGTTGAGGGAGGGATGTGGGACAGCAAATTAATTATATGGGGTTGAACTATGATTCAGGGCCATGTTTCTTGGACTGCTAAGCCTGTTTTCATGAGCATGAAAATCCAGAAACACCTAGCCGAGATTGTTTCCATCCTGTGGAGTAGGTTTCCAGTGTGTAAAGGAAAGCAGAGGCTGTATCAGGAGTTTCCTGTTGGTGGATTAGTGGTGGAGCTGTAAGAAATGTGAGCTAGGATTGATTTTTTGGCTGTCTGTTAATTATGCTGGACAGGCAGGACTGACATGGAACTCTCTCTCCTTGCTTGACTTCAGCTTTTCTGAGCCTTTTCAGTCCTCCATGCTTTTAAAAATTACTTCAACATGATGGGGGCTTTTGATAATGCATTTTTTTTGTCTTTTCATCAGCATTGCTCATGGAATTAGTTTTAAGTGGGCAGTAGTCTGAGGGGGGCAAATGTCAGGAATTAAAGTCATGGAGGTGGCCGTGGGACAGCAATGTAACAAAAGTAAGTGAATTAAGCCCTTAATACCACTAGAGGAAAGGAGATTTGTGTGTCCAGCTGCCTGTGAAGCCAAACAGTTTGTTAGGTGCATATACAAAAAAAGATTGGATTAAAAAAAAAAAGCCAAATGGGAGAAGGTTTTGTGACTTCAGCAGCAGCTCTGGTCAGTTCCACCTTGCAGGGATATGTGTCGAACAACCCCAGCAATGGCCCAGCAGAAAGGTAAACAGCCTAATGGAATTCATCAGGGTGTTAAAGGTAAGGCTCTGCAAGCATGGAAATAAGCAGAGAACTGAGGCAGAACTGTTGATATTAGCAGAACCGAGAGCAAAAGCCAAGCAAACCAAACAAACACAGGCGAAAATAACCCCAGTGGTGGGGTGGCACCCTGAAAACTGGGTGTAGGAAATAATCCACGTGTGGTTAAAAGCAGTGGTGAAGTGATAACTCTGTGTGTGAGCTGTGGCTGCACAGACTTGGTACCTGGTCCTAGAGCAAATAAACCACAGGGTTGTTGGCTTTGGGGCTTAGCTCAGCAGCAGAGAGAAGGGAAGCTGCTGGGTATGTGACCACATCCAAGGCTGGCATGTTTTGTGGCTGACAGGATTTGATGCAAGGGTAGTGGATTTGGGAGTCAAGGCAACTGATCACTATTTGAGTGGAAAATACAGCTTTTTCTGTATTTCACTGATTTGTTTAGCATTTAAGTATGTTCTTTTATTGCACATTGTACTGTCCCTTTCACTCTTCCTTTTTAAGCTTGCTTGATAATATGTTTAGGTAGTACATCCTGAAAATTCAGGTATAATATAGCGTATTTCACATTAGCAACTAAAATGCTTGTTTGGTGAAGTAATTGAAAATTATTTCCTTTTTTTCAATTACCTACTAAAAATGAGGACATTCTTCCAAAGTCAGTGAGAGTTCTCATGATGAATCATAAAGATCCATTTTGAACCCCCTCTTGTACTCTATAACAATAGAAAGGCTACAAACTTAATTTTATTTTCTTCATTACTTATTATGTCCCCTTTAGAACCATTTCTTTATTATAGTCTATCATGTAAATATTATTGGACTACTTTTAAAGTACACAGTACTATAAAACTCCAATTACTTACTTTGACAACTGTTATGCTAGTTATTAATATGCACTTTAAAGCTGAGAGTTCTCCTGCCTGTTTAGTCAGTCTGTGATTTGATGGTGTTTGTTAAAAATTATATAACTATTCATACAGCATAAAAGTGAATTTAAAAAATTCCTCTGCTCAAAAGCATTAGGCAGTACAAGCTCCACAGAAGGCTTTTGGTGGCCAGTGTTTTTCATAATTGTCCATTAAAGAGTTTCTTGCCTCAGCAATGTGGAAGGACAAAGAGGAGCATTGTTTGGGATGGATATGCCAGATTCTTTACACTCTGCACTCAAAATCACAGAGTAACCACTGGGGTTAGAAAGGGCAATGTGTTTTATGGCTGGACTCGTGGAGGAGAAGGAGGAGGTGGTACTGCACTCGTGTTCCCTAAACACCATAACCTGTTTCCCAGCCGGACAACATTCCCCTGCCTTTATTTGCAAGCTTGGAGTTTCCATCATAAAGTCTGTGCACTGCAATAGGCCTTTTGTGTTCATGTGTTTACCCTGGGAAATGGTGGTGGTGGTGCTTTAAATACTGGATGTGGGAGTATGAGGCTTTCTCAGAGGTAACGTAGACACACCTTCATGCAGCATACCAGGTGAGATGGCATTGCTTCAGGAAAGGTTGTAAAAAGAAGAATAAAGGGTTGGATAAAACAATTTAGTATTTCTGAGGGAGACTATTTAAAATCTCCCATAGTCGTGTGGTACATTTTTATTAATAGGCTGTAATGTACCTTTCATCATCATTCAGATGTAACTGAGGGAGGCTTTTAGAGCACAGCACTGACATTTCCACAATCTTGACAACAGTTAATCTATTTCCTGGGCTTACCAGGCAATGGTTTCAGCACCATCACACTCTGCAGTTGTCATGCTGTGTTTTTACCCATCTTTTCACCCATCTTTTCAGCAACTGTCCGGTCATTGTTGGAAGGATGTTAAATGCTCTGAGTGTGTTCATGTTGGTAAGTTGTTGGCATGCTGTGAAAATACCTGATTTAAGGTACTGCTTTGGGTTTTTCTCTGGAGGGAGCCCGATCTGTCCACTGCCTATGTAGGTGACCTCCAAATCTTGCCTGTGAGGTTCCCCCTCACTTCCTCCATGCTCAGGAAGGCACTTTGTGTTGGTAGTCTTGGAATTTTTCATTGGCTTGTTTTCCCCTGAATGCAGGAGCCCATGAGTTGGTGTGGGTGGAGCCAAAGTCAGCATAGGCAGATCTCTTGCAGGAAACTGCAGATACCTGTGTCCTCATTTTGCCATTGCAGATTTGCATTTGCCATCAAAGTGCATGTTGTGTTCTCCTTGTCCACACGACTCCTCACATATGCATGGGGGTGTGTAAACAAAACCAGAATTGATATAATGATTAAAAACAAGCAAATTCCTACCACGTGTCAATGTGTTTGCCTTGACTTCCCATTTGGGCTGGAATTCACGTCATAAGGCAGTTGGTGAGCTTTCCACGTGACTGTGTTTTATGTACCCAGGCATTCTTTGGTCTCTGGACCTAGCTGTGAAAGTAAAGTCTCTGATTCTGATTGCCAGAACCCCCCTGATCGCTGCGGGAGTCATTGGAGGCCTCTTCATCATCGTCATCATGGGCCTGACGTTTGCTGTGTACGTTCGGCGCAAAAGCATCAAGAAGAAGAGGGCGCTGAGAAGGTTCCTGGAGACTGAGGTGAGCTCACAGGCTGCTTGGGGAGAGATGCAGGGCTGCTCTGCTTTCCCACTAGAGATGTTCAGGTCTTCAGTTGCCAGAGAGGCCTGTAGAAGTCCTTTTGCTTACTTGTGCAGACCAAACCAGTGAAAAGAACAAAGTTGTTTCAGATTTTCTGCACAAGTACAGATTCATGGCTTCTGAAGACCAGGAAAAGTTCCCCATGAATACAGGAAGGCATGTCCCACCAGATTTCTCAACTCCCATCCTGCTCTCCACTGAACTTCTGTCCCAGTTCATCAGTATATTTAGCAGCTCTCATGCTTAAATATTAGGGTTTCATTCCGGCCCTATTTATTTTAAGGTTAAAGTAAGTTCCTTCAGCAAGAACTGGTACAAACTTCATGCTTAAAGGCAGACGTTGTAACTTACTGTTGTTCCCAGTGCCTGCAGTGCCTTTGTAGTCCAGATTTTGTCAAAGCCTTTAATGATCAGTAAGTTATCAGCAATGATTATGTAATAATTATGTATTTTATTAAGCCAAGATGCTTCCCAGAGCTTAACCAATTGAAGTTCACAGTACTACTGGCAAAAAAAAAAAATGTAGCAGAGCTATAGCAGAGTGCTGTGACGGCTCCATCCTGCTCTTTGAAGTGTCATTAGTGAAGGGGGCAATCTAGGAAGTGTATTTAAATATAACATTAAATGTATATCTGTCAGCTACTGCAAAGGTGATTGCTGCCATCAGTCCTCTACTTGAGGCAGTTTGCAGATGATGGTATTTTTAAATTAGGGTGCCCCGTTGTAAGATAATAAAGCTTGGAAATGCTGTTAGCTAGTGACTCTTTGATAAGGCATTATTAACACTGCTGCTTTCTCTTCTGTTCCAAGGGTTCTGCTCCCACTCATCTCCACTGTAGAGCTTGGGAGTAAATGATTTATACATCCCCAGTCTGTTTGCACAAGTATCCTCGTGTTTGGCTAGAATTGGTGCTGCTTGTTAAACCCTGTTCAGCTGCATAGAAAGCTTAACAGTACTGAGTGCCTTTAGATGAATAAATCTTGCCATTGTATCAGCCCATACTTAAGCATAAATTATTCTAAGCTGGTGGTTCTCCTTGCATTGGCTTTGAAGTCCAGGTTTCATTTTTCATTTGGTCAGATAAAAGCTGCAGCTGGCAATAGTCCTGAGGGAACAGGGCCTCCTACTGAACATGTGGGGAAGCTGCTGTCTTGGCTGAGAAACTGAAGATTAAATCAGGAGCATCCTGAAATAAACACACAAGCAAATAGCTTTAGTTGAAATCTCTCTTTCTAGCTGGAGGCTGTAACAGGACTTAGTCTTTCTGTAGATAATTCTCCATAAAACTCTACAAGCCTGGTTTTAGACCCCCACAACACATCCCCACCTCTCCCTGCCATTTCTGTGTTGGTGGACTGTGCCCACAGAACCTCTTTTCATCCTACACAAACTGGTTTTGTTATGTTTTCTTACCCATTAATTTCCAGATACTGGTATTTTTACCTGAACAACACTAATTATTCTGGTCAACGAATTAAGTAGTTCTCAAACTGCAGAGCATGCTGCATTTAGCCTTATAAACAGGCAGCTTTGAAATGCTGAAGTGGTTTCCAAGCATTTTGAGTAGGAGGAGCCCTGAATTATTCTCCTCATCCTGTAAAGGAACAGAATGTTTTTCTTGTGTTGTATTGAGTATTGTCCTCCACGTGTATTTTTTATATATTTTTAAAGAACCACTGTTTTTCTGGCAGAGATAGTATGAGATCTAAGAGCATTTTTAACTGAATGTGCCATTGTGGCTCATTTACAAAGTTTCTTGGGACATCTTGAGCAAATTGTTTAATTGCAGTAAATTAGTGGCTGTTATAAATTAGTTTTCTGCTCTAAGGTGTTTTTTCTTCTCTAAAGCTGTCCTCCTGTGTGGTAAAACAGAAGTTCAAAAAAATCCTCCCTTCCTCAAAACAGAATAAGAATGTGATGAGCCGTTTAGTCCAGGCCATTAAAAAGAAATATGACCAACTTAAAAGACACTAAAGTGGGCAAAAATAGGATGTGGTACACTGATAATAAATGCTATATTTCTGTCACGTAGAAAATATTTATACTGCCTTCATTATCAAAAGTCCTTGGATATGTTACTCTGACACTAATTCATATTCCAGTTCATAATTCCATCCTGCAGTTTCAAGTGGAAATTACTGTGTTTGAGTGAGGACTTGCTTCATCAGGTCTCTTGATTTCGTGGTGTTGCTGGTTTGCTTTTGAAAGTGAAAAATCTCTCCAAGAGTTGGCAGGGCAATGGTCAATAGATCTCTACCACTCCACCCAGTATGTCCTTGGGTTGATTGCTCTCAGTATAAACTTCTGATGGGTTTTCATGTTTAGCCATTTGTAGTAGAAGGGAATACAGGTGTCCTTGCCCCTGACTTGTTAACAAGTAAGAGCTGTGTTAATTACCCAATACTGCCTTGCCCCTGATGATAAAATAAAGATGCAATTTATAATATCCAATAAAGATAAGTGTGATAAAAGGGGGTGGCTGGTGAGGGAGAATTATGAAGGAGGAGGAACCTTGAGGAAGAGGGAATGAGAGAATCATGAAGAAGAAGGATCTTGAGGAGAGAGAGAATCCCTGCAGTGAGGTCAGTGTGGGTGTGCAGTCAGGGCCTGTTGTTGGAACCTGCAGTCACAGTCTGGCTGGGTAAAAGCTGCAGTCAGAGGCTGCAAACTGATCCCTGCAGTCAGAGTTCAGCAGGAAATCAGCAGCAGGCAGAGGCTGCAAGGGAAACCTCCAGCAGGAGCTTGGTGCAGGCAGAGTCAGTGAATGGTTGGAGTCAGGATGGCTGAGCTGTAAAGAGGGATAAACCAGGGCCCTTTTCATGCTGTGATAAACAAGGAGTCAGTGTCTGGGCTCACTTCTACCCTCTAACAAGAGGGCTGCTGCAACAGCAATGTTTGCGAATGTTGGATTTTCCTTCACAGCTTGTGGAACCCCTGACCCCGAGTGGCACGGCACCCAACCAAGCACAGCTCCGCATCCTGAAGGAGACAGAGCTGAAGAGAGTCAAGGTCCTTGGCTCTGGAGCCTTTGGAACAGTGTACAAGGTGAGAGTCTTCCCCACACAGGCCTGGGTCCCCTCTTTTCGCTCTGGAGCAGTCAAGCTTTGCATTGCAGCAAAGCAGCCTGTCCCATGGGTGGGTTCCTGAGCCCTGGGAGAGAAAGGATACTGGAGTTGCGTGCAAAGAATGCATCCTCAAGGTCAAATTGTAACATGCAAATGTTATTTTTTGGTGACAAAGCCATGCCATCCCCAGTCATTTTTATGTGCAAGAGAGCTCCACAGGCTGGACTGTCCTGCTGGCAGCACCAAGATTTGCCCGTCTGTTCCTACCTAAGAGCAGGACACTTCTGGAAAGGATAAACATTGTCTTTCATTTCACAAGTGTCACGTGGGTCTTGCAACAGCAATAATACATAGTAAAACAATGCCATTACCTAAACTGTAATACTTCTCGTTTCTTCAATTTAAATAGAAAAGATGAGTTATGTCAGGGCACCCTTTAACAACTGGGATGTGAGAGTGGAACTCACAATGTAGAAAGTACTTCTAAGAAGTATTTATTTTTTAAGATCTGTTGGTCATGTCCAGGTCTGAGGCATGAAGTAGGGCTTAGTGGGCAAGCATTCCCCAAGCCTTTGGGAGCAGTCCCAACCTGCCAAATGAAGGTGGTAAGTCAGAGCACCTGCATCTGTCCTCAAAGAGGGGAGGAAAGGAAAGGAAGCACAGACCAGGTCTCTATAGCTGCAAGGGCATGGGAATAGATTTATGAATAACAAGTTTGAATATACTTAGATGACAGTAAAGTGTAGAGATGGATGTCACGAGGTTGACAAGAACACAGCAACAGTCAAGAAGGATGGAAAAGTAGTCCAAGACACACGCATTTTGTGTATTTTAATTTTAAATTTCCTTTTTAGACAAGGAAGTTTACATTTTTGATTCTCATGTATTAAGTAATTAGACAAAGAGCCCCTAAATGTTTCACTCTAAGTATATTATTCTCAGGGTGTTCTGTTCCTGGATGATGTTATGCTCTGGTGATAATCAGTTTTGAGAGTTTACTGATAGCTTCAAACTTGAGCATCAGAATCCAGACAGAAGATCCAGATTTTTTGTTTAATTATATACAAATAGTTAGCAGAATTTTATCTGAGTCACTGGAAAATGTGCCTCATGGCCATGCTGCTATTGCTCTTTAGAAACCCTGTGTCCTGGTTTGAAAGACAGGTGTCTGCTAAGAAGAGGCAGGGCCTCCCTTGGAATGGAGAATGCAAACCCCCTCCCCCCCATTATTATAATTTAGAAAATTAAAGGGACTCTCAGGCAGAGGTATGGGGATAGGAATAACAGTTCTTTACTGGTGTGTATAGCCAGGCCAACAAACAACACCAACCACAGCATGAATAATAAACAGAACCCGGAACGCAGTCACAGCTTCCCTGAGCGCGGCACTTTCCCCTTGGGCGCAGTTCCGGGCACGGCCAGCAGGGGCGCTGGTGGCTCCCGGCGGGCAGAGCGGGTGCAATGATCCCTCCGTGGCTGCAGGGGGCGCTGTGGGGCGGGCTCGGGGAGTGAGTGGTGATGGCGGCTTGGCCCACAGGAGAGGAGAAGGAAAAGATGTCCCAGGAACTCCGGAGCTGTGGCTGACTTGGGAAGTCTCAGCAGGCAGGGGGTGCAGGCTACAGAGTAGCAAAAAGCCTCAGAGCAGTGCTGAAGGAACAGCGGGGGGCTGGGACTACAGCGGCCCTGCTCCCGAAATGGCGACAGCCCCTCCTTTAGTGAGGCAGGGGATAAAAAGATCCCAGTTCAGTGGCTGCTCCCAGGAGCAGAGACTCATCCCACACCAGAAGAAAAACAGGACCAGGCTGGGCTTTTGCAGCAGCAAAATGAGTTATTTTCCCAAGCAGCAGCTACACTGTCACTTTCTGAAGGCTTCGATCAGTGAGAGTGAGTTTCTCCCGGCTTCTCTCAAGCACCCAGCCATTAGAGCTTCTTGGCAACACAATGGGAAAAATTCCACCATAACAAGGAAAAGAAAGGAAAAAAAAATCAAGCCCCAACACCCTGTTGTGGACAAAAAAAGAATGTTCACAGATGCAAAATGTTTCATTTTACATCAGAGTTTTGTTTTGACATAACAAGTAGTTTTATGGATTTTTTTTTTTTATTTTGTAACTTTGTGTATGCTCAGTTCTGAGTCTCCTAACTGATCTGCATAACATGTCACAATGTGTCAAAAAGAACTATAACTCTGAATCAATTTCTTTCTGGTTGTTGTCTTATTAGTCTTCTGGTGCCTTTTTTTCTTTTTCTAGGGGATCTGGGTCCCTGAGGGAGAAACAGTAAAGATTCCTGTGGCCATTAAGATCCTGAATGAGACCACTGGTCCAAAAGCCAATGTGGAGTTTATGGATGTAAGTAAGACGTGAGCAATGTCTTTGGGTTTTTGGCAGGGGAGGTGTCTTTCTCTAGTCCACAGAGATTGTAAAGACAAACTCCTGCCAGTTTTCTTTCTTTATATTTAAATAGCAGAAGAAGGCTTGTACACAGCACCTGGCAGGGCTGGGTTTTCCACCGCATGTGCCCCAAGGTACTTGGAGTTTTCTAATAAATTATTTTTCTGTCAGTGTAAGATAAAACTCCTCTGTCTCATGTGCTGGACATTGTATCTTTCTGTGGCAGAAAAGCCATGGAAGAGAGAGGAGGAGTTGCAGGGGAACATCTTACCTTGCATACAGGCCTGTGTTGGTGTAGAGCTCACAGAAAGAGAAATTTAGCTCAGTTCTCCCCCAGTTTGGTGTTCCAAGAGTCTGGAAGCTGGCAGCAGCAGCAAAGTGTAACAGGGAGAGGGGGGAAGATAATATATGCTGGATTTAAAAGTCCTTTTGCTTTACTAATCTGAAATACCAGGGATAAGAGGTCAAGATGGTAATTTCCATGAATGTTCTATGATCACAGGGGCTTTGCACTCAGTTTTCAGCTCTGTGTCAAGATCAAGGCTCACTGACTTCCATGAATCTCTGTATCTTATTTAGTGGCAATTTTTTGGCAGGTCATAGAAATTTGCACTCTTTTTCAAAGTCCCTCTTGTGGACTTGACAATTACATATGACATTTAAGTCTTGCTGATGTGTTCAGTGTTTCAGTCTAATTTGTTAGCATTAATGAGTCTGTAAGCCACCAGGAGAGAAGGTACTCCCATTATATAGTCTCTTCTCCCCCCTAGAAGTGAACAGAAATGTGCAGTTATGGACTTATGTGTTCCAGACAGCTGTTTCATGTGAGTTCCTAGGCAGCTGAAGGAAAGCTGTGTAGAGGAAGGGATTTCCTGTGCTTTTTCCTCAGCACTGCACATTTATGTTGGTTAGATCGTTTACAACCTTGATAATTCTATCATTCTGGGGTTCTCTTGCATTCAGTAATCATTTTGCACAAATAATAAATAAAAAAGGCAGTTTTGGCACTGTTTAAAATGAATTAATTGCACTAAAGGGATAACAAGTATTAGATATTTTTTGCTTAATGGACAAAGAGTCTTGCTAATAATAGAGGTGCCCAAAGAGAGGTGGGATCCAGTGAACTGACTGTCAGTGATAGAGATTCCAGCCTAAAGGTGAGGAAATTTATCACTGTATGAAAGTCAGTGGAACTGAGCAATTTGTACCAGATCAGAATCTGACCCCTGATCTAATAGAGAAATAGTTGTAGTATCTCCTCCTCTGATACTGATGAAGCTTGAAGCAAAGAAAACATCAGGTCCTTGGTAAAAGGCAAAGTTTCTGAGGCTTCATAGCTCAGTTTAGTTCACTGGAGCATGCTTCCCCTCAGTGTTTGCATCAGAACATCTGATAAATGGCTCAGAAATGAAGAGCCATTTTGGGAACTCTGGAGGGTTTTGACTGTACAGTTACAGTAGGAAAAGCTTTTCCTTAATTTAATAGTTTCTCCTGATTCTCTGCCCCAGTGGTAGCAAGATGAGGGAAAAATTAAAGGTTTTTTTAGTTCTTGAGGTTAAAAATAATCCTTAGGGTTTTTTTAATCATGATAAAAAAGAATTTGACTTCATCATTAGTTGATACAAGTGGCAATAAGGAGAAATAATATGTTTTCTATCAGTGCTGCTTTTGATATATGTGCAGCGATTTGTAATCCTTTTCCGTACTGCACTGATGAAGATGATTGAATTTCATTCTTGTGAAATAATTACTCATCCAGTTATACAGAGGTTCTTGCCATCCTTACCTCCTAAACAAATTATTTAGTTCCTGAAACAATACATTTTCAAAGAGAATTACCTAAGCATTATTTATGGTTTTAGTGCAACTACTCCTCCCTGTCCCAAAAAGGACATATTTTTAAACACTTAAAAAGTTTAAGCTAAAATCTGAAATATGAGGTCGTAACCTAAGTATCTTTCACTGAAATGTGAGTTAGAGTAAAAAAATGTTTTGCTCATTCTCACTTCAAGACTTCAGTCGGTATAGGTATCCTGATAAAACTGGATACTGTTTACTGATCTTATTTTATGAGGAAATATTCAAATGCACATCTGAAAGCAAAATGCACCAGTTGTACTTCAGTAAAAAGAGTGTTATGAATTGTGGTTGTTGGTTAAAAGCATTTGTGTCAGATTTTTACAGGTATATAGGTGGCTAAATGCCACTGTGAACATGGTGGGGTTAATTCTTTCTGAATTAATGTCTGACAATGTTGGTAGTGAATGGAAAGAGGAGGTTGGTGGGAAGGTGTCATTATGTGAGTCACACCCTTGGCTTTTTTGTCCTTGTTGAGTACCGGTGTGCTTTTGTCAGCAATTATTTCTTCCTGGATGGGGAAAGTCCTTGTCCTTGCAAGTAAAAGTTAGCATTCCTTTTATAAAGGCTCTGGGAAATGGAAAGCCTTTGGTAAACAGCACTTTGTGTGCAGAGGGAGCACTTGGGACACTCCAGAAACGGCTGGTGTAGATGTTAGTGGCACTGCCCATAGATCTGGTGAAAACTCCTAATGTTGGCAGAATGTCAGTCTAAAAGTGCTCTGCCAGCTCCTGAAATTCTGCTAAACGTTATGAAGGTGTAAAGAAAAACAGTTTGGCTGCTGGGCTGTCATTTCAGCAGCCTGAAGCCCTGCTAATGGAGCAGTAATGACTATAATGATATAATGCCTGATGTCAGCCCTGCCTGCTCTGGCCAAGCACCTCCCATCAGGAGGTGATGAATTGGCCATCATCCAAAAGCACAGCCCTTATTTGGGATTTTTCTTGAGGGAGCCACAGCAGAGTCTGCTTTCCAGGCTTTCTCCACCCATTCCCAGGTATCCCTTTCCCTTTGGTCCCTGTGTTTATCCCTGGGTTCTATCATTGCAGTAGATCTGTGTCTGCTACAGCAATAGAAGCTGGAGTCTGCAAAGTAACCTGGACCTTTATATGTATTGATTGTTACAGTGACAATATTAGTGATAGTGCCTTGTGCACTTCACTGTGTGTGGCAAACAATGAATAAGCCATCAAAGAAATTTTTCCATTCAAGAGAGAGGGGGTAAATGTAGGAAAGGGATTTGTTGAGAATTCTCAAAGCCTGACAGAAGGCTCACATAGTCTTGTGCATCTGTATGCAAACTCTGAGATAAAATATACTGAGTTTAATAGGCCACGGAATAGGACAGACATTGTTGAGGGAGAAATGGAAGTAGAAACAAGTTTCGAAGTGTGGCCTTACAAATAGACCAGATATTTTGGAGAAATAGGACTATGAAAGATGTATTGAAGCAGGACCCATGAGGGGTGATTTTAGATGATTAGTTTAAAAGCGTTAGCAGCGTTGTGTGGCAAAAGCTGATAGGCCAAAAAATGCTCATAATGTATTGTAATTAGGAAATAATTTGGCTTCTGATTGTGAATTATAACATCTGTACTGTCTCACCCTTCAAATGAGACTTAAAATAGAAAAAAAAATTTTAAAACACCTCTCACTTGCCCCGTCTCTGGGTCAGAAAAACGGAAAATCTGACAAGAACCAGACTGCAAAGGAGGCCTTTTATGGATTTATTTTCACCACACACAGGTTGCTGTTACTGTTTTGTAAAATGTAGGTTTACCCCATTTCCCCACATACTTCTGGGCTTACGTTGATAATTACAGACTCTAAAGGATTTCCCCCTGAGCATGGTTATGTGCTTAAGTTGCAGGGCACAGTTTCTGCTCTGGCAGGTCACGCTCCCTTGTCCCCAAAAAGGGGGCTGGAGTTTGAATTCAGAGTGCAAGTGCCCTTGCTACTGCTCTGCCTCCAAGGATGTCTGGGAGCGAGTCACCAGCAAGACACAGGGGCATCAGGAGGGAGCTCCATGCTGCTCCTCACCTAAGGCTGGGAACGGAATATGTGATGGTCATGAGTTTTATGGAGGGAAGAGAATCTTGTAGCGAGGAAAAAAGGCAAATGTGCAGCTAAGAGGCTACTTGATGGTAGAGCAAGGACTTACAATTTCACTAGGGAAAACAATTTCACCTCCTCAGCCTCGATTTGTTTGACTGTTATGATTGTCTGATAAGTCAAGTAGCCATTGGCCTGGTCAGGTGGTTTAACATCAAGCCAGATACTCAGCTGACAATGTAATAAATTCTAAAGACATGCTGCAGTTGGAGAGCATAGCAAACAGCCTTTGAGGCTAAAAACATGTTCTTAAAAAACTTGTCATGAGGAAACAGGCAGTTGATGAGGGCCTTTCCTCTAAGCTTGCTGTTTCCAGGAAGTAATCCTATGAGCTGTGGTTGTTTCCAGGATTTTGAGCCACTTACAAGTTTAATCTATCCTGAGTTTAAATGCTCCATTATCTGTTAGAATATAATTAGAGGCTGCAAGCACAAGTCAGCATACACAGAGTTCCTTGGGAGTCCCTGAGCTCATTGAGATGAAGACAGTTTGACTGATGGTGGTCAGCTGATATTGGGCCAGCAGCTAATAATAGAAGGCAGCGCTGCTTAGCTAGGTGAGAAAGTTAACTTGGGAAAAATTAAACTGAAGGCTTTGGGATTTATGGTTGGAAATAAATTTCCCATTCTCATTTGTTTCCTAGTAAGAGAGCTTCAGAGGCAGTTGGTTTCTTTTATGGTTTTATAATTAAGATCTAGGGGCTTCCTGGCTTGGTGTGTGCTCGCTGCAGTTGCTGCTGTCTGCAGTGGCAGCACTTGGAGTGTGGGAGGACATTTGTCATGCCAAGTGCAGAGGTGGTAAGTGACAGTGACCTCCACCAGACATGTAGCAGGCAAATTAAAGCTGCATGTAGGGGACTGACACCCACATCTTTTATTTATGTCTGGCCTAATGAACTAAATTAATAAATCACTCAGATGTGCTGCAGAAACAGCTTTTTCTAAATTGTACACCTGTCTTACAGTAATGACGAGCCCTCTGCTTGAGGATATCAATATCAAACTCATCTTCAGTTCAGAGGATTGAAGACAGAAAAATTATGTAGCTGACTAGGGCATTCTTCCTCCTGTTCAGCTGAAACCCCACAGAGATATGGAAAGGCCTAGATGCTTTCTTTGTTTCCTCAAGTATGTCTAGATGAGAAGTATGCTGGAGATACAGCTGGCTAGTCAGGTGAAGAAGGTGAGAGAAGACTTACCTGATCTTGGTTTCCACTGTTGGCTTTACACATAGGAAGGTTCTAGGCTGAAGCTTTTGGTTCTTTGCTTGGCCCAGGGTGGCATTCACGGAGCCCTTGAGGCTATGGACACACTGTGATACACAATTTCTCAGCTGACACAACTGCGTTTGCACTCAGTCTCCTCGTAAAATCCTGCCTTATGTGACTATGTAGGTGGCTGGAGAAATATTTTTTAGTATTTTTAATTCCTTTTACACATCATGATCCTGCCCAGCCCAGTGTTTGACCCAGGTCTTCAACAGACCACGTAAATGCTTCTGAAAGTCTGAAAAGACACTGCTAATACAGTAGTTGGATCCAGACACTCCACAGTTGTTCCACTGACTGCCTGGCTGCTTGGGAAATACAACAGAGTTAATCCTGAACCTCAGTTGAAAAGGCAGGTTTAGGATTAAATGAAATCCTTTATGGCAGCAGTGAGACATTTTTCTTTATCCCCTTTTGCTGTCATTTCCGTACACATCCTCCTTTCCAACTGGCATAAGGGGTCTGTAAGCACTGCCTGGCTCTGTGCTCCAGCTCAAACAGGTTTTCACTCCATCCTGTCGAGTTGCAGGAGGTGGGGGGCAAGGGGTGACATAACTGCAGTGATTGCAGACTTCCTTTTGTGCAGCCTCCCCCTCCTTCCCACTCGTGCACACTGGAAGTGTGAGCAGAGACACTTAGCAGGGGGAACTGTCTGCCTATCAGTCCCAGGCACAGAAGCTCACTGTGATTGCAATTACAATTTCCAACTTGTCCAGAGATGCCAGAAATCCAGCTGTCCTTGAGAATGCTGCATACCATGCACGGGCCCCAGGAGTGCTCAGCCTCTGCAGAAGCTGGAAAGCTGATCTCTGATGAAGGTTAACTGCTTTTAGTCATCTGAAGGTTAACTGTTTCAAGGCTACTTTTCTATTCTTTCCATCTTAAGCAATAATTTCTCTTTAAATGTGTGAAAAATTTCTTCAAAATTTTTCTGTTGCTTCAGCGATTTCCCCCTCCACAGTGTGCGAGGATAAAATGTGTGTGTGCAGGGGGGGTTAATTTTCCATATGCAGGAGTGTGTGGCTGTGTGGTGAAAAGACATGCACAGACAGACAATCCAGGCTGCTTGGAAGTAATTCTGCTGGCATGACACTCTAACTGGAAAATGCAGTGAGGGAAAGTGAGTTTTCCTGCTGCTGGTGATGGGGGAAGTCTGAACCCTGTTGAAATCCATGGGAGCTCCGAATTGGCCTGTGAATTCAGCAGGGCCAGGACCTCACCTCTAGGGTAATCCTTCCAAGAAGTCTGCCACAGGTTTAATGAAGAATCCCATGCTTTAGCAAGGGACTGACATTATGAACGAGTCTTAAATGAGTCAGGAAATACATTCAGATGCTTTTGGTTGTGGCAATTGCAGAACTCCTTATTTCAACTTTCCAGTGCTTTCTGATGTGGAAACCCTGCATAAGGTTGGGTAAATCTGTGCATGGGAAGATGATCAGGTGAGAATGATCATTTACTCACAGGGAAATATAGCTGTGGATTAACTGAAAGTATTCAAGAGTCTAATCAGATTCAAGAATTACTTTTGGCTGTAAAGTGAGTATGTATAAAGGAAACATTTTGAACTGAGATCTTGTATTACACTCTCCATTTCAATGTATAAGGTAGCCCAATAACAGGGTTGATACTTGTGTCCTTTTGGGCTTGGTTACTGAAACATGCAGTGAGTGCTTGGCTGTATGTGTAATTGTTCTGAAGGGCAGGATCCCAGAGTTTTATCACGACACAGTAGGAGAGAGGTCATTTGAAAAAGTGTTTAGAAATTGAACAGGCAAAGGATGGGAATATTAAAAAAAAAAGAGGCAGAAAGGTGGTGCTAGGAGTATCATAAGTGGTACACGATAGTTTAATCAGGGACTTAATCAGGAGCACATGGGATTTGTATTCCATGACAAGTTTTCTGTTGCACTCAGTAGTTCTTGGCGTTGTGCTGTAGGTTTCCACCCTTTACCAGGGGTTAGATCTGGGCCTGGGTCAGAATGCTCTCCTCCAGCTTCCCTTCCCTGGGCTTATGTGCTTGTATCTGGATGTGGGCTTTTAGGAGAGTAACCTCACAGACTTCAGTAAAAATTTCTCTTGGATGCTGTAAAGCCATGAATTTGAGGGACTCATCCCAAGAGGATAGCACCTGCAGGTGTGGGGCTTTTCATCAGCACAGCCAGTAGCTGGTGCTATTTAAGAGGGGGAAAATGTGCCTCTGCAGGCACAGATCCTGCTGGAGTGCAAGGCTGCAGCTCACAGGCTCGTCATTACAAACAGGAGAAACAGTCTTCCTGAAACAGCAGCAAAGTGGCTGGGGATACTGGGATTCTTCTCACAACCTTTCTGAGATTCAGATGCAAAGTGCAGAAATAAAAGTGACAAAACACGGTGAAATTATTAAAGAAAATAAGTTTCTTTAATAATGCTTGATATGTTATGAGAAGAAGCTGACACAGATACCCAGTTTTAAAGCAGAGTTTGGCACTGACTACAGGGTGACAAGTGTTGCCTTATCACTAAAACTGAAAACCTGTAGTTAAGAAATAGCTTTGCATTCTTTCTCTGTGCCTCCAGCTCCTATTAGCAATATAAAATAGGCACATGTTAATGTTTAAGTTCCTAAAGGGCACTGCGTATGGCAGAATGTTGCCAAACTGATAAAAAATGCAGGGTTTTATGGGACCCCTGTTAATAAAAGAGAGGTACTGTTTCCACAAGCTTAACTGTAATGCATCCCAAACAAGCCATCACTGGTTTGAGGTTAACAGCAGATCTAGTGAGGTGCCAAGTCAACTTAAACTTAAGGGAGAACAAGGCTTTATATGTAGTAGTGAGGAAAAAAAAAATCCATGTATACATACAAATGCTGTGGCCATTTTTAATAGGAATGTAAGGGTACAGGAGCACAGACTTATAGGAGCCAAATTTCAAGTATCACTGTCAAAACACATTTTACCTCCAAATACTGTAGTTTGCAGTACTTCTCCCTCAGTGCTTTGTTGCAAATAATCCCACAAAAAATGTTTTCTGTGCCTCAGCACTGATCCAGACCCCTCTGACACATCAGCAGCTGTCACAGATTTATAAAAATAATTACTGTCTGTTTGCATTAAAAGTCTGCCTATTATTTACAAGTGATAATTAGATATTCCTATTGCTGCTTGTGATGGAAAAAATATGACAGGGAAAGGTGGTTCCTGACTGGCTTGCTGATAATCTTTGCAATATTCTGGCAATACCTTTTAGATATCAGGGTAATAACTGGGATAAGCAGATACATTTGAGGTCACACTGGGGCTGGCAGTCCACAGAGCAGCAGATGCTGGTTTGAAATGCCTGGTCCTTCTATATTGAAGCTATAGCTCCAAAAATAAGGAGATTTTGCAGAGCAATATTTTCCACACTAATTATGGTGTTGATTCTTGTTGTGATAATACAGCATCACTTGGACCTGTTGAAAGTGTGGTGAGATTGTCCCTGCCCTGAAAGACCAACAGATGAAGGGAAGAGGAATGATTATTACTATAGCAGCTTATAGATGGAACTCTGACTTACAACACAGATCCCATAACCTCTGAGCAAATTACTTAATTTTTTAATTGATTTTTAATTATCTTCAGGTTTTAAATTGCCTTAGGATGTTTATGTAGACAAGCAAATACTACATGAGGCTTTTTTTTCAGACAGAGCAGTTTTATCACTTATGCACTGAGAATGTGTCTAAAATGCTTTCATTAGCTTTTGCCCAGGTCAGGTGTTTTAAAGGTGCTGAATGGTGCTTGATGTCCAAAGCAAATTGTGTATTAGCAACAGGAGAGAGAGAATACCTATTCTTCTATCTTAGTTACTTGCATGGTGATTACAAGTGTATTCTGAAGGTTTCTGCTCCATATAGAATATCAGGCTTTTAATTACAGAGGCTAATTGTACAAAATAGAATTCAATGTGTTTCTCATAGGCCAGGGTCTTTTTTTATCTTCATGCTTTACATGACAAAGGACACAGAAATGTTTAGGGAAGTATGGTTATGTAGATTTTTGAGCTGTACTGACAAATTGCAGCTTTGAAGGCTCTCCTTGATCAACCTGCACAGGTGAATTCTGAGACATGGAGCAGTGCAAAGGTAGGAGGCAGCTGAGGTACAGAGAAGAGTTTATCTGATGGAAATGTGAGATCTCAGTGAAGGAGGGGAATGTGGGACAGGCACTGGCTACAGGCAGTTCCCAGGGCTTTCACTGGCTGAGCCATGTCAGTGGATAGGCAGCCCCTGGGCAGAATTCTTTTGGAAACATTCTCAAGTGTCAGGGATGCTTTTGCTGCCTGGCCAGTACCCTTTGAAAGAGTTCATGGGATTATTAGTATGCATAGAAGCAGAATTTAGTGTCTTGTTTTCTGAAGCCAAGCAAATTATTTTGTTTTTCTTTAAATGAAGTCTTGTTGGTTTAAATCAGTAGCTAGAGTCACCAGCTAAAAACATAAGTTCCTCTGAAAAGCTATTTTAATAACCAAAGCATTTGGAAAAAATGGTATTTGGACTGAGGAGAGAAAATTAGTTTCCTTATTGGAATTGTTTTCTTGGCAAAATGTTGAACAAATATTTCTTGATAAAACATTTATTAACTTGCTGAAACTAAAAGGAAGAGTTTCTACTGAAGCTTTTCAATGGGAGATATAGTCCAGTGAATTCCTCAGCCAGAAGATGTGTTTTGAAATATGATAGTGATTGAAGCACCTGGTTTTATCATTTTCTGAATGAACTCTGGTGAATTCCTCCTTTGAAGTCCTTCATAGTTTCAAAATTCAGACTATGTTCATTAGGCAAGAATGTTGTCACATGCAAACTGAAATGTTAAACACTTTGTGCTTGTGATTAAATTGTGGACAGCAGGGAACCATTTCCCAGAGCTAGGCCATTTCTGAGGGTGTGAATGCTGTGTCCTGCCTGGTTTTAAGCAGGGATGGGAGATGTGTCTGGTTACTCTGTGACAAATCTCTTCATCAGGTGAGGAACACAGATGGGAGAGAAACTCCTGACCAAAAGAAGTTATTGATGTCAGTGTTGATGTGACTGCTTGGCAAGCTCTCAGAGTATTGTGGAGCTCCAGAAAGCACCTTAAACCACATTGTGTCACCTTCTAAATATTTGTAGCTCCACTCAAACTTGCAGGTCAGCCCTCTGCAAAATAGTGAGGGATATTCCTCTCAGTGAGCTGCTGCAACTTTCTGGGGCTTTGGCATTTCACTGGCACGAGAAGTCCACAATAAATGACCAAGGAACTGACCAGTGATGTTTCGAGCTGCAAGGAATAGATGGATAAATTATATGTAACCATAGTTCTGCTCTATAAAAGTCATGTCAAATGGTAACTGTGTTGGTTAGAAAGGCTGATGGTGGAACAGCTATGCATACTCTTTATTAAATGTCGGCCTCTTGACTGCTGATCTTGGCAGTAAGATGCAAAATAGGTGCTGGCAGACAAAAGAGTGGGTGGGGTTACTGCTTTGTAATGAGGCTGAAAATGGACCCTGCTTCAGATCTGAAAGTCACCTTTGCATGGCACATGCACACAGCTGCTCTGGATGTGTCTCTAGCACTAACTCTGGCACAGTGGTAGTGCCTTGAGCTTCCAGGTTTCCTAATAGTTCAGAGTCACAGAATGAGCTGAGTTGGAAAAGGCCTTTGAGATCATCAAGCCCAACCTATGTCCCAACACCACCTTATCAACTAAACCATGGCACTGAGTGCCACGTCCAGGCTTTTTTTAAACACCTCCAGGGATGATGACTGCACCACCTCCCTGGGCAGCCCATTCCAATGCCCAGTCACTCTTTCTGTGAATTTTTTCTGATGTCTAGCCTAAACTTCCCCTGGTGCAATTTACTGTGTCTTCTTGTTCTGTCAGTCGGTGCCTGGAGAGGAGACCAACCCTCACCTTAGCACAGCCACCTTTCAGGGAGTTGTAGAGAGCGACAAGGTCACCTCTGAGGCTCCTTTTCTCCAGGATAAACAACCCCAGCTCCCTCACTCGTTCCTCACAGGGTTTGTGTTCCAAGCCCCTCTCCAGCCTCGGTGTCATCTCTGGATGTGCTCAAGTGTCTCAATGTCCTTCCTAAACTGAGGGGCCAGAGCTGGACACAGCACTCAGTGTCCTTCCTAAACTGAGAGGCCAGAGCTGGACACAGCACTCAATGTCCTTCCTAAACTGAGGGGCCAGAGTTGGACACAGCACTCAAGGTGTGGCCTCACCAGTGCCAAGTACAAGCGAAGAATCTCTTCCCTGATCCAGGGCACACTGCTGGCTCATGTTCAGTCAGCTGTCACCAGTACCCCCAGGTCCCTTTCTGCCTGGGCTTGTTAAACTTCATGCTGTTGGACTCTGTCCATCCATCCAGCCTGTCCAGGTCCCTTTGCAGAGCCCTCCTACCCTCCAACAGATGGACACATGCTCCCAGCTTGGTGTCATCTGCAAATTTACTGGTGGTGGATTCAATCCCCTCATCCAGACCATCAATGAAGGTATTAAACAGGACGGCCCTGGGAGACACCACTAGTTCTTCCTGTGCCTGTTTCAGCAGTATCACTTAGAGCCTTTTTCACCTTTTTTCCAAGACAGCTGCAAGGCTGTTGAAAAGCAGATTCACCCTGGTTGGCCTTGTCAAAGTTTGCTGTAGGAAATGCTGGGAAAAAATGTTTGGGTTTTGATTTGCAGAGTTGAACAGTTCCTTTGGAAATGCAGGATCTGTGATGCCAGGCCATCTTATCAGCATAATTAATGATCTTGAGATTGTGGTAATTCACAAAAGAGGATGAAAGCATGACATAAATTATTATTTCACCCTCTTTGTAGCATCTTCAAATTAGATCACTTATAAAAATAGGCATTTCCTCCTACAGTACTGCAAGTTTGAATGGTGTCTGTCTACAATTTTCTGCTTGGCCTCTGTCATTCAGTGAGATTTTTCCATTTTGAGAGCGCCCACACAGGCAGAAATAAAAACCAATAAATACAGTTGTATTTATGGATTTGACTGAGATGTTTGTATTGGGAGCAAGTAGGCACTCATTGAAAGATGTTTGGTTTGGGAGTTGTTTGACTTGCCCTGACAGATGCCAGGACCTGAGCATGGCCATACATCAAAGATCTGATGTTGTATTTGGTCTGGGGGTTATTGCAGATGCCAACGTTTTATTAACATGAAACAACAGAGTCATTATTATCATTGTGTTAAATATGTCTGGATGTATTACCCTGACAGTAGGGTGCCCAAATCTTGTGGAAATCTAGAGGGGAATTTAGCTGAATTTATTGCCAATGAACATAATAAATACTTCAGAGCTGACCAGGTGTTATCAACCCCAACCACACCCACACCTGCATGAGATGTGGGCAGCCCCAGGCCCTCCCCTGCTGTCCCCACCATGCCCTCTGTCCTTTGAGGGCCATGGATTCTTTAAAGAGTCTTTTTAAAGAGGTTTTAATCTTCTCTTCAGGAGAGGAGTAGGTCAGCAGGATGGTAAAATAAAGTAGGGAAGAAAAAGTGGGAGCCAGAGCAGTAGAAACTTACAAAGCAATCGCAGGCAGAGCAGTGTTGATGTGACACAGGGAGCATGAGCAGATTTGAGGACTTTGTGGCTCACTGATGCTGGCTTGGTCAGGAGAATGAAAATCTAACAGTGAAGCAAACAGTCCAGTGAACCTTTCCATGTTCAAATACCACCCCTTTGCAGTACCCAGTACTGAGTGTGAGGTGCCTGTGCAGCTGAATACAGATGAGGGAAAGATGAAGATGAGTCTGATTTGAATTCTCCATTGTGAGAAATTGAATACCAGGCAAAATGTATCTTTGATTAAAACAATTCTTAATGTTGATTATACACTTGATGAAGTTAGATTTTAATCTGATGCTATCCCTTTAAATTCAACCTGAAGAAGGAAGGGGCTTTGAATGTGTGATTGTAAAGTCAAGCTTTTCAGTGATACCAGAAAATATCAAAGCAATGTCTGAAGACCCTTCAGAAAGGAGTGAAAACTTCATAGTTGTTGGTTTGTTTTTTTTTTTCATTCTAGAAACCTTGGCATCACTCATCCTAAATCAAAAATCAAAGCAATATACCTTGGGAAAGGTATGTGCAGCCAAGGCTGACAATACATATAAGCTGGTCAGTGGTAATGTCTGCTTACCCTCCTGTTTGAGCAGCACTGAAATGATGCCTTTGTTAAACTGCATGGTTACAACTTCAAATATTTTTGCTAGTTGCATCAAAATAGTAAGAAACAAATCGCTTTGGACAGAATGCTCTGAAAAAATGATCTGTGTCACAGGCTGTAAGTAAAACATTTGTCACAATGACACGATATTTTTACTGTTAAGCCACCTACTCCTGATCTCTAAGTGGGGAATCCCCAGAATGAAGCCCACTGTTATTTGTCCTGACAACTTTCAATGGGGACCATTCTGGTTGTTGAGGTCCTTGGCTATTATGCATAGAACTGAACTGAAAATGGGCTAGATTTTGCTTTCTCATCACCTGATCATTTTTTCAGGGCAAGATTCACATAAATGCTGGTGGGAGCTGTCCCTGATCAGATGTTTGAGGGAAACATTACACTTGGCTTGTAGTGCACTACAGGCCTGTTGCTTTAGAACTGAAGCTCCTCCTCTGCAAATTCAGGCTCTGATGAATTGGGAGACTTAATTGGCACAAAGCAGGGAGAAGGAAAGAAGCATGTGGCGTGGGGGTTCTACAACATCTATCTCCTTCACTTTCAAGCATTTCAGCTTTAATTCTTAGCAACCTGAGCCCTGTTGGAGTCAGCACAGTGGTCCATGCCCTCAGTGTTTGCAGGACAGGGATCACAGTGCTGCTTTTTTTCCCGATTTATGTTGCTCCAAAATACACAGTGAGCCATAATTGTTTCTGTAAGTGCTTGAAGGTGTCTATTCCTGCATGAATAGGACCTCCTGCTTCTCTGAGGTGGGCAGAAAGGTTTGACCCAGCTGTCTGCAAGTGTGACCTTCAAGAGGGAGAGCTTTTGCATCTGTGGTTTGTGCTAGTTTTGAGCGTTTGGAGGAAAGTGGGGCATCTCTCTGATGCATTTGAATCACATGGGGCAGTGGCTGGCTTTTGAATTCAGTGTCAACAACGCAGGCAGTGCCTGTGAGGAGTCAGTCAGGCTGGTACCCTCTGTGCTGTGCAAGTGCTGTGACAGGCAGGGCAGCCTCAGAGGGTTTGCCTGCTCTGAGAGATGCAGCACATTTAAAGACACAAGATATCAAGTCCAAAACCACTCCTTCAAAACCTGTAGCCTCTTTAATCCTAGGAGTTTGTCCTGGCTCTGAGGAAATACATGCAAACAAGACCCATGGTGTGACCTCCTCTGTTTGGTTACGTAGAGAGGTTCATTAAGGAGGTTTCCTAAAGCAAAACAGGCTTGGAGGGAGTTTCAAGGAGATGGTGGTTAGTGCACAACTCCAGCTAACAGCTCATTAAACCCCCTCAATGACAGAGCTTTTGGATCTCTTTTTTTAGTGATTTCTTTATTTAGTTATTTGACCTCTTTTTTTAAGTTATTTCCTGCTGTGCCACCCAAATTCAGCATTTCCCCGTAGAAAAGCAATTGGCCAGGTGAGTGTGAGTGCAGGATCTGGACCTGGATGTGCACTGCTGCACTTCCATGCAATCACCTCTGATGAACCTGTAGTTCTGCAAGCATTCACCTTACTTTATGCTTGGAGCATGGATGTGGATGTATAGAAAGATTAATAATTTTTCATTCTTATGATTTTAATATAAATTTTTAATGATTTTTATATTTTAAATTTATTTAAAATTAATTTGTTTTAGTTTTATAACAATTTTTATTTATTTGCTCCTGAGTCCTGCTTCTCCAGAGAGAAGTTGAGGGAATGTTGTGCACAACCTGGGAGTGGCCACCGTGTGCCAGGAGGGTACAGTCACGGAAACCTGTTTCCTCAGGAATACTGGCACAAGGCAGGCTTGGGTGTATAAATCACAGGAGTTGAGCTTAATGGAGCAATAATATAATCACACTGAGAAGGGGCAGAAGAGAGGAATGATCAATGTGACATGATTTCTTTATGCAAAACAGCGTGTCTGAGAAGGGTAGGACTGAGCTGAGCATGGAAGGTTCAACCGAAGTCACCTGTGGTGAGGCTGGGGGGACACAACCACAGCCCTGCCAAGCTGCCTGCAGGTTTAGCTGCCTTCTGAAAAATTTCTTGAAGTACAGCAGTGCTGGAAAGCCATGAAAGCGCCATTGTGCATAGGCAGTACAGAGGAAACACAGCCTTGGGTGTCACTGCCATACCACCAGTGTGGGCATGTGTGTTGTTAAATGTATATTTGTGCTGTCTCCTAGCTTAAGCAGTTCTGCAGACTGCAGAGGCTGAGTCAGCTACCACCTAAACAGTTTGTAAGACCTAGCAGACAAACAAAAGGCTTTGAAATATATTACATGCTGGACTGTGACGGGATCTGCCCTGCTGCGGGTCAGATGTGCATTTCAGACAGGTGTTTACCCCAGCCACTAGAAGAATTGTAAAGTTAGTGTAAAAAGGAGCGCATTCAGTCCAGTATCTCTCCTGTTAGCTCAGCTGTGCTTTCAGAAAAAATGCACAGTACAGGATGAAGTCAGCTTTTAAGTACATTTATTTACTTGACAATTATTAGGACAAACAGCTGAGTTGTTCTTTCCTGGCGTCTTATATTTTGCTTTGTTTGAGGGCATTTCATAGCAAGAATATTTAGAAGCAAAAGGTTGGGAGATCAGATTTTTCAGACTTTGTGTTTACTTAACACTTTATCAGGTGAATGTCTTCATCTGGGTTAAGAGGAGCAGTAACATTTACTCTGGGCCTGCCGAACTGGGGAAGCAGATCTGTGATACTTCCTTTGAGCAGGGGCCACGTGTGTGTGGAGCATTGGGAGGGGACAGTGGCTGAGTGTCCCCCAGTGCTCTGTGTAGGTGCTAATGAATGAGGACATGAGCTGAAGAGAGTTGCGCCCTGGGCCTCTCTGGGTGGAAATAAACTTTCAATATGGACCCAAATATGGCATCATCTTATTGCTACTGGCACCTGCACCTTGCTGAGTGCCCTGGTTTACAAACTGCATGGTCAGGGAAACAAAACCAGTGTCAAAGGCTGTGATAGCACAGGCTGTTCTTCAGGAGCCACTATGCTGGCTAATATTTATGTTCTGTTTTCAGCTGCGATTGTTAGTAATTACATATTGCTAAAGGAGGAAAGGGGGAAGTTAAACACTGTCTTACAAGATGTGCTGTAGGTGTACTCAGAGTCTGTAGGAGAAGGGAATACAGATGACCTCACCCCTAATAAGGAACAGCTGTGTTAATTACCCAGTACAGCCTCACCCCTGATGAGTCACAGCTGTAGCCAATAATGATCAGTGATATAAAAGAGGGGGTGAGCTGTTGAAGGAGGTGCATTATGGAGGAGAAACCTTGAGGGATATGAAGGAGAGACTCATGAAGAGGATCCTGGGGAGAGAGAATCCCTGCAGTGAGGTCAGTGTGGGTGTGCAGTCAGGGCCTGTTGTTGGAACCTGCAGTCACAGTCTGGCTGGGTAAAAGCTGCAGTCAGAGGCTGCAAACTGATCCCTGCAGTCAGAGTTCAGCAGGAAATCAGCAGCAGGCAGAGGCTGCAAGGGAAACCTCCAGCAGGAGCTTGGTGCAGGCAGAGTCAGTGAATGGTTGGAGTCAGGATGGCTGAGCTGTGAAGAGGAATACACCAGGGCCCTTTTCATGCTGTGATAAACAAGCAGTCTGTGTCTGGGCTCATTTCTACCCTTTAACAAGAGGGCTGCTGCAACAAGAGCACTCATTTTTCTCACAGTCTTAAGAACTGGGGCTTTTTACCCATCCTGAAAGGCCAAAATTAAAGTTGTGCTTTAGCTGGATTTTGAGTTACTTTTCAGAAACAGCAGCCAAATTAAAGATATTTCAAACATGACTGCAGAGTATGGATAGATCAGGAAACAGTTTTAGGTGAGGTTTCCAAATTGCAATTGCACCTCCTCAGACCCTTCTGACACAGCTCTGCTGACAGAAACCAGTGATAGGTCTGGTGATTGCTCACTGGGACCTGCAAACCCAACCTTCTTTGGACTGCTGTCTTGTTACTTAGTGCACACGGCAGGCAGAGAAGTGTGAGCCATTAAAATAACATTTATGTCATTGTTTAATGTGACTGTTTAGTACAGGCTGGGGTGTATAAATCACAGGAGTTGAGCTTAATAGAGCAATAATGTAACCATATTGAGAAGGGGCAGAAGAGAGAAATGACGGACATGAATTTTTTTCAGGAGAGAAAAGTGATCTGGGGCACTGTTTCCACCTGTGCTCCAGACTTCCCATGTGACTTTGGATAGAAGGTTGTACCCTTCTGGTACCTCAGTTCCTTCTCCATTAAATTAGAATTCCAAACTCATTCCTGTAATTGTGCCAGCTGAGTGTAGAGACAAGAGCTCCAGACACACAGCTGTCAAAAGGTCCAGAAAATTGCAGAGGCTGGTTTTGAAAGATGGCAGTGCCACCAGCCAAGGCTGTGAGTTTAGGTGCCTCACTTGCTTAAGATGTTTTAGACAATTGTTTTAGGAACCAGGCTGCTGAGTGTTAAGTGCCACAAAGATTACAGCTCTAGGGTCTTTTATGTCCAAACAGGTTTGAAACTGGAGACTTGTATTCCTTATTTGCTGAATAGATTCTTAGAATGCTGCTAATTCATAATGTTTCTGTTGTTGTTTGTCTGTTTTGTCTAATCAGGCTCTAGCAGAACAATTGCAATCTCTTTTAGTTTGTGTTTGTGCTGTGCTGGGTACACATAGCCCTGATTTTAGTTCTTATGTAGTTTGAAGTTCAATAAAAATAGTTTTACTAATGAGGATGACTGTGTGAAGCCAGGATTCATGCTAAATTAGTATCTATTAGTGGCTTAGCTCTATTATGAAGATTTCCTTGCTCTCTGTGTCTTAATTCATTATGGAGAAGTCTCTAATGGGTTATAAAAACCATTTCTACTTTTTTCCCTGAAAGTCTTGCCCAAAACTATTGGAAAAGCATGTGCTTTCCTGTAACATCAGAATGAGCAAATGGCACTGCTTGCTTTTATTACTGTACAGAAGTGGTTTTCCTTTGGACACAGACAGACTTGGCAGTGGAAAGTATCTGGAGACTAATGGACACAAGCTTCAAAGCTTTCTGTGTGGGCCCTTGGAAAACAAAAAATAAAAATCTCATCTCTGTTCTAATCAGTCCAGATTATAAAGAAAAGTACTGCAGCTCCAAGCTAATGTGGAAGCTCTTACCTTTACTCAGAGGCAGAGTGGGCAGCAAGTGCTATCCCTGAATGCATCTGCAGGATAAAAATGAATGGGGTAAAAAGGAAAAAAATGAGGCAGAGTAGATTTGTGCTCTGGAAACTAGACAAGTCACCTGTCTACATTCTGGTGGCCTTTAGGGGCATTTTCAAGTCACAGCAGAAGAAAGGCTAAAATTGTTTCAGGGAGTCCCCATACTTAAGAGTTGAGTGGGAAGTGTATTAATTTGAATGTGAGCAAAACTAGTTAAATTCAGGTCCCTTTTCTAATTTGGTGTATCAGAATCTTTCTCAGACCTGCTCCTCCATTATCCCATCAAATAGCCCCTATTTATTCATNAAAGTAAAAGAACTATTATGCAAATATCTGCAATTTGGTTTCAAATATTCTTTGTACTATGATGAGCAATTTCCTTTAATACAAACTCAGCCTACTTTCCAGAACCCTTTTTTTTTTTTTTTTGCCTTAATATAGGGAAAGGAAAAAAAAACCCAACTTCTATGTTCCTCTGGTGGCAAATTTGTCTCATCCTTTTTTTTCCCCTCTTTTTTTCTTTGGCACTATTGCAGCTGTTATTCTGTAAGTTGTCAGATGTCATATTGGGGGTTTTTTGAGGAGAAAAAAAGGAAGACAGCCAAAATAGCCTTACAAAGCCACTATTTCATCTCACTTTTCATTGTTCCATTGCCTGATGAAGTGGTCTCAAAATGGAGGGCTCAGTGAAAGAGAGAGAAGAGCTTTTTCCTTGCTACGTTTGAATGCCAGTTGCTTGTGATGGCAGCATTACCTCTAAGAACAGTTTTTCAGGGTTTTTATAAGGTGCTCCTGTGCTGCTGGTCAGGGGCGTGAGCTTTAGGGTCAAATAGCATAGCCAAGATTAAACCTTCTGGTCCTTACTCCTGGACCAGCTTGGTAACTGAAACCTAGCATGGTAGCTGAAAACTTCTACAGCCAGGGAAAGAGAAATGTCTTTTCTGTGTGGAAAAACCAAAATTAACTCATCCAAGGTCTGATGGGAGAGGTCATGGAAGAATTAGATGCTGAGCTAAGAGACTCAGATTTAGGAGGCAAATTTGGGGTAAATTGCTTCATTACCTGCAGCTGTAATTGGAAGATTAGCTCCCCATATGCAAATGGACCAAACCTATAAAAGTGTGAAAACCTGTGACCTGTCATCCATTTTTTGGGTGTTGCCCCTGGGTGGCCTTTGTCTGCCCTAAATGTACCTGAAGGCCCTTCAATAAATGTAACTGCTTTTTATTCCTTTAATTTTGGTTTGCCTCTGTTTTAAGTAGTCCCAAAAAAGCATCAAAGCCAGACAAAGGAGATTTTAATTAAAGCGTGTCACACCTTATCTTTGTTTCTGTGGCTGCAACGGGACAGGGAATGTGGGGCAGTGCAGAATTTTAGACCTGTGCAGGCTCTTGTATTTTGGGACTCAGAACATCAAGTGGGCATTCCATGAGGCTGGAGGTTCCCTGGGAATGCCTAGCACTGGGCAGACAGGAGCTGATGGTGCTCAGGGGACACTGATCCACTTTGGTCACTCCTGAACACCGCGGTAACGTTTGGGTCACTTTTCTTGTTGCAGGAAGCTCTCATCATGGCCAGCATGGACCACCCACACCTGGTGAGACTCCTGGGGGTCTGCTTGAGCCCCACCATTCAGCTGGTCACTCAGCTGATGCCTCATGGCTGCCTCCTGGATTACGTCCATGAACATAAGGATAACATTGGCTCCCAGCTCCTGCTGAACTGGTGTGTCCAAATAGCCAAGGTAAGTAGTTCATGTTGGGATTTTTTAATATTTTCTTATCATTTTCATAACTAACTTTAAAACGTGACTTTTCTTTTTGTTTGTGTTGGGGTTTTTTCAAGCCTTTTGGTTTCCAAGAAGGTTAGGCAGCTGTTGAAATACGCACTAGTTTGGCTGCTTACAGTATTATAGATGACTTGTCAATAGGTGAACCAAAGTGATTTTTTTGACTCTCTTTCTAACTGAGTGTTAATGAGGTGCAAAGGTTGTTTTCCGGGATGAGGGAAGAAGCCCCAGTGTGAAATCTGTGGCTGGACACGGTGATTTTTCAGCTTCTTCTGTTGTTCACTGTTCATATATATACACTGGTTTTCAGCCCTTCTGGGTCTGTATTGCCAGGTATATCACCAGTCATCCGCCCCCACACTGCCAGGAAGATAAACATCTCCTTCATGTCACTGCTCAGGTGGTGATCCTGCTGTGTTTGGGTCACAAACTGTCCTTGGCACAATGTTTTATAGCTGGTTTTAAGTGCGTTTAGGTATTCAGTGTTGTACTAAGAACAAGTACTCCGTACTCAGGAAATTGCTTGCAAAGAATAACAAGATCTTGCAGTGTACAAGGCCATCACTTACCCATTTTAAAGGTTCTTTTGAACAACTGGGATTGTTTACAGTGATGTTACTACGAGTGACAGTCTGGAGCCTGCTTTTTGCATTGAGTTACTTGGAAGTTGTTTTAAGTTTTGGCTTATTGTGGTGAAAATGCTTGTTCTAAACATGTGCCACAGACTGCTATCTTACATTAAATCTGCAGCCTTGAGTGAATTTCCTACAACACCTATTACAAAATCTTAATTCAAGTTGTAATGGTACTCTTTTAGCACTGAAGAGAAACCTGGAGATTCAGCAATTATTTTGCCAGGCCAAATATCAAGCAAACATTAGCCTCTTTTAAAAACTTAAATGCAAAAATTGTTCATAAAAAAGTAAGAAAATGTAGAAATTCAGCTAGCTGTGTGTTGTTCTTCAAGAAGATCAGAAGTTTGAGGAGCATCATGAATAAGGCCTGTTTTATTTCCAGAATCAGATCTGTTGTTAAACCTTCCTGAAGGAGAGAGTAGATGGAGTGACCACAGTGCTGGTTAGAGGGGCTGATCCCTAGAAGAGGTGGGGGAACCCAAACCCCACAGTCTGACCTTGCAGCACCCTGTAGATGTGTTAATATCTTGTGCTGTGCTGGTAAAGCAGCCAGAGTTGCTGGGGAGTACTGGAACACCCTGGTGGGGATTGCCTGTATGGAGATGTGCTAAGGTTTATTTAGGGCTGGTATCAGTCCAGGGAAGGTGGGAGAGAAAATCCATGTTCCTGTCGGAGTCTTCTCTCTCACCACAGCGTCCTCCCCATCTCTTCTTCACTCTTTTGATTTGATAGTGGCTGTTGTTATTTGATGAAAACATTTACACAGTGGCATCTGTGCAGAGGTAATCCTCCACAGTTTTCACTTTGTGTGTGCATGTGGCCCTTGACTCCTTGGGCCAGTGGCTGTGCAGACAGCCTGATCCACAGCTTACAGAGCTGACTGACCTCTGGAAGGGCCTGTGGAAGGTGTGTCATGGCTTTCCCCTGGTGATTCTTACCAAAGTGAAGCAGCTTCCAAAATGATTTCTCCTGTAAATGACTTCAGCTCAGTGCAGGGCTTGGATTTGGGGACATGCCCTGTAAAATTGGTGCCTGCTGCTTTTCTTGATCACCCCTGTGATGTGGGAGGAGAAGATGAGGTATCACAGACATGTGAAACCTGAGGTGGTAAGCAAGCAGTGCAAAGAAGTGAAATTGTACGTGTAATATTAACTGATACAGTGTCAGAAAGAGAAAAGGAGTTCCTTTATAAAAAAAGTGGCCTATTATTGAGAGAGTTTAGTGAAGCTTAGCTAGTTAATTGAAATTTAATTAAATTTATCTTCTTCCACCTCACAATAATCATGTCAATTGGGGTTAGAGGGTGTACACCAAAAATTGTTTCAGATACGGTAAGGAGAAAAATCTTCGCGATCACCAGACAAGGAGTCCCCATATCCCAAAAAGTGGAATAAAAGTAATACTCATTTTCCATTAGCCTGTCACATTGAGCAATGACTAGGAATCAGTCTGCTGCCTGCAAACAGGAAGTAGACTTGAATTTCCCTTGAAACAGGCTGATCCCCAGAGGAATGAGTGCAGCAGGCAGCAACAGGCACAAATGCCCATTCGCTGCAGGGAAGGTGTGTGTGTATGCCACATTCCTGTATCTACTGTGCCCGTGCTTCAGGTGCTGCCATACAGCTTGAGAGTGTCTCTCCACGTGTTGCTTTTCTAGGCTGTGGGGAATGATTGGTTGTGCCTTTCTGAAAGGGACCAAAACCATGATTAGCTGAGTAGTAAGAGGCAAAAATCATCAGTGACTTCCCAATCCTGTCTCTGCTCCCTGAAGCAGCTCCTGGTATCTTTTGCTGGATGGATTGTTTTACCTTCACCTTCCCTATTTTTATGGAGAGGATTTTCCCCAACAAGAAGCCACTGGCAATGCCTCAGATCTGAAGATCAGGCTGATTTTTACGAATTGTTTAAAATCAAGTTGCTACTGCAACACGGTCCCTCCCTAACTGCGCTTTTCTCCATCTGCCAGTGTGCAGGCACTTATTTATGGAAGTCGCTGCTTCAGAGCTCCCTTGTTCTGCCAGGCTGTTCATTTCCATATGTCTCTGCTTGTGTACAGCTAGATGCAAAACTAGTTAGCCACTCTGCCTGGTTGCCAACCCACATATGGCTCTGGAGATAGCTTCTGAAGGTTGATGGCAGGGCAGTTATAAAGGATTATCTGCTGCCAGTTGGAAGAGGCTTGGGTGCTTTTTCTCTTTGCTTATACAGATTGTGTTGAATTTATTCTGATGTTACATCATTGTAGGGTAATTGTGCTCTCCTTCCAGAAGCTTTAGCTTCTTATTTTATGGATGAAAGCTATAAAAATAGAGTAGCCCCCAAGCATTCTGCATAAAACATGGTTGTTAGATAACAGCTGTGTCTAAGGGGGCTCTTCCCTTCTGCTCTGCAGATACACAAGGCTTCTCCTGGTGTGTCACTTGCTTGGAAATGAATGTTTAACCTTTTAGCTCTGAGATCACTGCAGCAATTTCATGTGGAGTTTGCTGTCCAGTAAAGCAGTGAGCTGCGCTCATGTATCACGATACTTTGCCGTGGGAGCAAGAGTTTTCTGCCTTGGTGACTTCAGGGAGGGAATAATACTTCATGAACACCCCTAGTGCTGGCTGCTTGAGAAGTGGATTGAAACTCACATTCTGTAGGGATGGCACAAGCCTGGCAGTGGGTTCTCAGCAGGGGACTCTCATCCTTCTCAGCCAGGGTGTGACAGGTACAGGTAAGTCAGGAGGATTCCACCAACAGGAAAAAAAAGCTGTGTGCATTGATGTCTCAGTGTGTTTGATACAGTTGCCCTCAGCAAGGGCTGCCCCAGCACACCCACACACACAACTTGGAGGTGTGAGGGTGAGCACATTCTTAGGGAAATGCCTTCAAGAAGGGAAGACACTTCTGGAGGGTTTTAGTTAGGAAAGGTTGGCTACAGTCTGTCATTGGGTGAGGTTTTCTAAGGGACCTGTATTTGAGGCTATATCCTCTCTCTGTTACTCCAGTGGAAGATAAGCTGGAATTCTGTTGGAGTTATGATAGTGTGCCTTTGTGCTGTTCTAAACTCTCTGCCTTTCTCAGGGGCTTACAGAAATGCAGTTTTGCTTCTGCAACGTTGCATAAAACACATGCTAACTTCAACACAGACCTGGGCATTCCCATCTCCTCTTTCACTCTTGTTTTTTTCTTTTTTTCTGTTACAATTACGATTTCTTTCTGCTGTTGATTTGTATTACATGTGTACTCATTTTGCTGAGCAGTGTTCAAGGGCAGAGGAACTTTTCCTGCCCCAAAGAAGTCAAGGCAGAGGATGAGTCAGGGAGCAAACTTCCTACCATGAGGCAGCTTGCCTACGAGCACCTTGCCTGTGGAGGAGAGCTCAGCTCTCCTGGTCTTAGCCAGAGCCCCATGGTCTTCTGCCCTGTACCCCCCCCAGGGGCTGCCAGCCCTGCTTTTTGTGCTCTGAACTATAATAATTCTTCTATAACCCCTCAGAATATTAATGAGGTAAAGCAGGAGTAGGTGGTTACAATGGAATGTCGTGGAAGGAAAATCAAGTACTTCAGGGGATTAATTTTATACCTTTCCAATATAAAAGAATTCTCAAATTACCTTAACTAAAGCCCTGCACAGCATCAGTTATCCAGGTATGCAGGAAAACAATGTTTGAAAGCCCTCTAGGAAGGAACAAGAGAGCGGAACTTGGGGATAAAGTTTTAATGAAGCAGATGCACATCTTCGAGTCTGCTGAGCGCTGTTGGAGGACTCTTGGAGTCATTGCTGTCTCTAAGGATTCCCTTCCAGAGGTACAGAGCTGCAGCTGGGAGCCTCCAGGAGCCAAAGGCTCTTGCAATTCTATTTGCTGCTTCTTTCTGCCTCCCTAAACCTGTCCTGTTTAGCTGGTGTGGGTCCCAGGGATCTGTGCCCTCCTGGAGTTCTCTTGGCCAAGGAGGGCTTGGCCTGAAGGCGTTTCTCTCCATGCCAGGCTTTTTGGGAAGGTGTGTTTATTACTGTACTTCTCAACTGGGTGTAAACTTACAGGCTGTGTGAATTTCAAAGGGTCAATGTTGATTTTTGCAGCTGAGAAGCTGATCCAGAAGCATCCTAAATCCAGTGTGTTTGGGCCTCACTCCTCATGTCAGGAGAGAGGGAGGCTCTGAGCAGGGAGGGCCAGGGCAAGGGAGGTTGTTGAGGAGTCTTTCTCCTCCATCAAGACTTGATGGATTAGGAACAACTTGTTAGAGACAGCTTTTGTTACTGTGCTACAGATGGGATGAGAGAGAAGCTGTGAGAAACGAGAGGAATCAGGGGGAAGTGGACAGGTTGGGAAGAGGTGGAGGACAGTGGCTGTGGTTCAAGGTCTTTCATTAAAGAAGCCTACCCTGCAGCTCAGTGGCTATTCCATCCTGGAGTGAGCAAAGGAGCTTAATGACACTCATCTATCAGCTGTCCACATTTTAGGCTTCAAGATGTGTCTGTTCCCAGAGCTCCTTGCCATGACAAGGCTAATTGTACAATCATAACGCCCTTCCAGTCCCTCCTGACGTGCTGACCCCGGCCAGGGCCAAGAGCTGTGATAATTAGCACTGCAAGCAGGTCCATTAGCATAAATGTAGTTTGCTAATGGGGCTGCTGCATGAGGAAGTGCAGTGTACAGAAGAGTGGGATCTAAACCAAGGGCTATGAAATTAAAACCATATTGAAACAAGGCTTTAATTTTGTAAAGGAGCAAAATGAAAATACATGGGGGAAAGTGTCGTTTTCCTCTCTTGAATCTCTCTACAATTTCCTTTTTCTATTCTTATTCATCATGGCTATTTTTCTCACTCATCTGGAAAGCTTGGATATTCTCAGATAGACAGGATGAATCCTTTTCTGGTCTTGTTGGAGAGCTCTCACCCTCAGAAAACATAATGCCATCAAGTCTCAGAGGGGCATTACTCAACCTTGCCCACGCCCAGGGATTTTTGATCCCCCACTGGGTGGCTCCCAAAGTTCATACGAACTTGAGAAGCCCTTGCAGCAAACTTCAAGTGGATCTTGCAGAGTTCTTCATCCCAGCTTTTAATTTCTAAGTGGTGGAAGGGTTCAGATTTCTTTCTTGCTGTGATGAACTGGGCTGTCTTGGGCTCATCTGAGACTGTGAGGAAGTTTCTTTAGATCCTCTCAGATATTATTTTTTTTCCATGCAAGGCATGTTTTTCTGCATAACTGTGTACCTATTTATAAAGAATTACACACAATTTTCTTCCCTTTTGTTCATCAGTCATTTCTTCTAGAGTACTGAACTGGTTTAGTAACTTTTCTACCAAACCCAGCAGTCCACAGAGCTTTCCTATGGAAAGTATTAAAATTAAGGCGAGCACAAGAAAATCCATCAGCTTAAATGCTGACCAGGTTCTTCTCCTTCCCCTTTTCTCCTTTCATCTCAGATGGACTGTCCACTCACTAAATTTCCAGTCTTCCTTTTGCTGTAATTTTTGTTCACTTCCTTTACTTCTGTCTTTCACAGTGCTTTGTGTCAGCACCTGTTTGTTGCTTTTTCTCCAGTGTCCCCATTTCTCCTTCACTCTCATTCCCTGGCTGCTTGGCTCTCTTTCAGAGGTGCCTGCTCCATGCTGTGAAGGACCATCGTGTCTGCCACCCAGCAGAGTTCTTATTCTGTCCTGTGTCACCCCAGGGTTTGGAAATGACTCGGTCCCTTCATTTCTCTGATAATCATAAATAATAAAGCACTGGGTTTTGAAGGTTTTATAGTGGGAGATGGGTTTATAGTAGGTTATAACCCTAATTCCTCCAGTCTTAATCTGACACATGGATTATCTAGGTTCCCTCTTCCCTTCTCTCTAAAAATCCAGCGTTCCCAAAACCGTGGCCCGTGATCATTAGGGAAAGAAAAACAAAGCAGAATTTCCAGTCATTTACAAATGGCATCAGCCCTTGTGGAGGCACAGAAATGAGCGATTTATTGGGCAGAGACAGACAATTTATTGTTTTGTTAAATGAAAGGTGCACTTAGCCCTGACATTTATGGGGTTTGTGATATTAGAGACCTGACAGCCCCAGGCTAGAGAAGCTCTGGAGGCTTTGCCTTGATGCCCCAGCGTTCTCATCAAGCACACTGAGCTGCGTTTGGGGACGTGGGGCACACTCAACATTACATTTTCCCTAGCAGCCCCCAACAGACTGGCTTGGGAAAGCATTATTGAAAACCACTCTTAAATCAAATTCAAGATATTACAGGAGCCCCTCTACGAGGGTCTGTCAGGATTTCCATTATAAGCACATATTTTTCAGGTTTATAACTCAACCATAAAATTCTGCAGGACTATGACTTGGCATAAAATGTCTCAGCCCAAAGCTTTTATTATTTTTCCAGAAATATATGTATTTGGCTATTTTTTAAGTTGCAGAACTTCAGAAACAAAAGCTGGATTGTTCTCTTGATATACCCATAAATTAAAATGCATTTTTTTCCTAGTAAGTACCTTTCTCTCAACATTGTATTTTATAACAAAACTTATGCTGCTTGGATAACTACAAAAACACAAGGCCTAAGGAACACACACTCACACACATATATATTAAAATATAATATTTATGTAAATATATAGTGTGCATTGTTATTATAAACTTTTTGGATATATAATTATTATATGTATGTATTATTATACACAACAGGTATTGTAAAATAATATGTATTATTTTATATGTATAGTCCATGGGTCAGAATAAAACCCTCGCTGCTTCTGTTTTTCTTGGCTGTCTGTGATAGCAGAGGGGATCATATTCCACACTCCTGCAACACATTAGTATCTTCTGATTAGAGGGGAAATAAAACTGGGTTATGTGTCCCATGGAAAATAGCAAGCATTAAAAGAATGCATTACCCTGAACTGAAACAGTTCTGAGCAGTTCTGAGTTTTCCAAATGAAGATTTTTTTCTGAGACCTTTGAAAAGTCTTTGGATTTGTAAGACCTTTTTTTAAAATTAATGCTTAAAATTGTTTTGAAAGAAAAAAATACAGCTGTCTTTCAGAAGCATTTTTAAGCCATTTTTTTTCCAAAATGGTATTTTGTCAGGTTGTTTGATATGCATAAATTTGGCCAGTTTTAGAGAAGGAAACCTTATTTTTCACAGTTTAGGGTTGATTTCCTAGCTTTTGAACAACTTTTTCTTTTTACAAGGCATAAATGTTATTTATATATATATATATACACAAGACAAATAGAAAATTTGGTGTTCCTGAACTGGAGAGTGACTCTTTCTACAATGAATTTGTTTGGGCATTTTGGTTTTTTGGGGTTTTTTTCCCCCACATTTTTGGACTTAAATACAAACTTTGTACTCTCACATAGAGGTAAATATGAGTCTAAAATACACCAGACAGGTCACTTTTGATGTAGACGAGGTGTGTTGTCATCACCATATAAAGCTCTGACTTTGTCCTCTAGATAAGTCACCCCAGAAAAGGAAGCCACATTGTAAAAGGTGCAGTGGTTTTGGGGGTTTGTGAGAGAGATTAGTTTGGGTGTATTTAGTTGAGCTAAATGCAGTTTTGTATGCTGAGTGTTAGCTATATATTTAGCATGGTTAAATACCCAAGAGGAAAACAAGTGTGTAAGGTAAAAAACAGCAGTGGCATGAGAATGAATGAGTCTGAACTGGCTGGGAATAAATTTAGAGAGTGGAGATGTGGGGAAGGTTATTAGGCACTGTGAAGTGGTAAGGTGCTCAAACCCAGTAAAAATAATGCAAGATAATGAATGACTTTTAAGATGGAGCTTGGTAAGTTTATGAGGCAAGTGTGGACGGAGTGGCAGAGTTGCTTTTAGTTCCCTGTTTTAAAGCCGAGTGGTGATTGGGACGAGAGTAAACAGTGAAAGAATGTGTACCCACACTTGGCTCAGAGACAGCCCAGGTCTGGAATTTGGAGCTTCAGGAGACAGAGATCAGGCTGTGCTTTGCACTTTGGATTGTTTCTTGTTTTTCTGGTTTTTTTTGCTTTCTCACCTTACTCCTTCTTAATTCAAATTAAATCAGATTCTCGTTCTGTTAGCTGAACTGAATAATGCATCACTCAGTTTTCATTGAAATCAGCCAGGCTATTCATGCAATGATGATGCTCTTCTTGTGAGTAAACACATCAGAATCAATCTTGTGTGTTCAGCAGGCTTCATCCTAAGAAAGAAAATGAAGCTTTCACTTCATTTCTCTTTTCCCCGTGCCTTTGCCTAGGGCTTGCTATCAGTAATTCATAAGTATGTGTACAGTAGGTGGAAAACACACATAATGGAATTATTTAATGAAGACTTTATTGCATTTAAACATAAGGATTCTAGTTTGTGTTGGAGACTAACGACTCAAAACACTCTGCAAGACTGGCAGTTCAGAGAAAAGATAAAATAACAGCATCTCTGATTTTTGGCTACATTTAAAAACACTTCATTATAGTTCAGAGCTCGCCCACCTGGACAATATTTTAGTGAGGAGGGAATTTATTCTGTGTTTTCCCAGTCTTTCCCTATCTGTCTTGCCTTCCAAGTCTCATTGTTCCTGGTGAGATATTCAGACCTACACATCTTTTTGGATTACCAGTATTCACAGGATAATGTCTCATTTTGTCTGTCACCATTGTTGCATCCCTCCCATTAGTTACGAATTCTTTTCTACTCTGCTTCGTACAAGTACAGCTTGTTACCTCCTTCTCTGTAATCTTTCCAATTTTGCTCTTACTTGACTTTCTTTCCCATACGCTGTTCTGTCTTTCTGAGACTAAAATCTTAATAATGGTGTTATGCTCGATGCAGTTCTGTGTATCTTGAAATATAAGACGTAGACTAATAATAAACCTTTCTACATCTCATTTTAAAACTATGAGTGTCAGAAAGAAAGGAAGTTTAATCATAGAAATTAGAGGAAAACTTTGTTTTGACAGCTCTATATTGGGACTGTGTTGTGGGCTTTTTTTGCTTTGCCTCCCAACTGGGATAAGCACAGATTTAATTTGTGGCATTTTATTTTGTTCGTAGAAAATTGTGAAGGTGTTTGGGCTTGGTTTAGATCTGTGCTTCCTCAAGGACCATGGCAGAGTGGTCAGGCAGGAATTGCATGAAACACACTTCTTTTAGAGTTAATTTGCAGAAAATTATAGGAAACAAATGATCTGTAAGGTGAGCGGGCTTTTGGCCCTTTCTCTGTGCAGTCTAACGTGGTGTGCATTGTCTGTGTTCTGTCTCCTCCCTCTGTGGGGCAGAATCATGTCTAAGATTTTGGGTTTGTTTTGTTTTTAAGTAAATTGTGGTTTAGCCCAATTTACCTGGTGATTTGTGCTTCTGTAAGAAATCTCAAGGGTTGTTTGCATATTGTTTCACCTTCCTTGGAGCAGGTTTCAGCTTCACTGCCAGTCTTTACCTTGGCTGTTGCATGAATGGGATTAAAAAAAACCTGATGAAAAACATATGAGGAAGCTCCTTTTGCCAGACAGAGCTGGCCACTGATCAGAACTTTAACGTTTGACTAGAGAACAAGATTAGATTTTCCAAAAGAAGCTGCAAAAATGCACTTGGCATATTTCATCTAGAAGTAAACTCAAGCAAGTTAGCTATAAAAGCACCCATAATTTTTACTTTATTTCCTGGAAGGTGTACTATGGAATGTCAGGAGGATCATATGATAACATACCTGTTTCTGACAGCATATATAGTAAAATAAAATTTAAAACCTTTTGAAGATATTCCTTCTTAGTGCCTGCATTGCAACACAGACTGGGAGATTCTTTCAAAAAAGAAATAAGATGTGTCAGTTTCTTTAAGTAGTAGATGCTCTTAAAGCTTATTAATTTTGTGAAACTTTACCCAAAACAAACTGATTCTACCACTATGTATTTTTATATGATGTCACATTATGATTACAGAATAATTACAGGATGTCACAACAATATAAAATAACATATGAGTCCTTGAGGAAAGGGAGAGAAATTTTAAGAGAAAAGTTAAAAGCCCTTTTTTAGTGCATGCACGTTCACGTTTTTGTATTGGCAACAAAGTATTAGGGCTCTTGGTGTTTTGCCCAGCAAACAAAAGGCAGAAACTATACATGGCATTGTTGAATCTATTTCCTTGGTGAGGTCCAATGTTGTGCTGGTTCCTGCAGTGAAAGTGGGAATTCACAAAATGAGAAGCAGCAAAGCAGATGCACTGCAGGGAATATTGCAGGAGTGCCCAGGGCCTGTGTCCTGCTCATGCAGTGCAGGAATTGTGCTAAAGCAGGTGGGGAGAGGCTTGTAGCTAAAGAGTGAAGCTTGTGAAGTCACCTGGCACTTTGACTGGAGGTAACCTGGGAGGGGTTTTCGTTTCACAGTCAGTTTGTGTGCAGGAGCTGTCAGGAGCTGCCTTCTGCTTCCACATCGTATCCGTGAACTGATGGCCTTTCTCTCCATCTGGGCTGCACACAGGGAGAGCAGACACAATTTTTAATCTGGAGTTTTTGCCCCAGAACAAATTAAGGTGAGGAAAAGATCACTTACATTTTAAAGCAGTAGACAGCGAAATGCCACTGATTCCTAAGCTCAAACCTACCTCAGGCTAACATGCCTCCTTCAGTGGCACCTGCACCCAGTGTCAGTTCAGGAGGCAAAGATTCAAATGGGACTCTGTCTTTATGGTAAAAAACACGATACAAGGTTATAAAGGGCTGGGTTTTATCCCTGGCTGTTTCATAGAATTTTTTCTGTCTTTTTTTTTTCTTTTGAATGAGGTTTATGTTGTTGGGACGGTCACAACATACAGAATGACACAGTAAAAGTCTTCAGAAGGCTCTCTTCATTATGGCCACATGCTGTCTTTTATGCAGTTTTTACAAACCTCAAGGGCAACTGTAATTGGTTAACAGCTTTCTTGTTAATTGTTCTATTGGTTTGTAAAAGGTATTTTACTTGTCTATCAAATCTGTCTATTCTCTTATTGTTTACATATTTTCTGTACTGATTCTCATGAGACAAATCCCTTGTTATTACAGGTGCATTTATTTTTCACCTTCAGAATAGACTGTTGTGTTAAAGGAACTTTTCATTCTCAAAACAGCTTCATATGGGAACTTAGAGATCACTTGTTAGCTGCACTTAGAAGAAATAACAGGCTAGCTATTAATTTAATAGACCAGGCCTGGTTTTATAAGGCCTTTCTTTTATAATTCTTCTACCTGTCACAACAGGTTTAGACACGAGTTGAACTCTTTTCAGCAAATGGGCTTGCACCCTTAATGAAGTAAAGCATTTGGAGGATGTAGTGAAAGGCACTATACACATTCCAAGTGTTACTGCTCAGCTGCTTCTAATTGAATTCCATAAGATTATGTATTCCAGACCTGTCACAGGTTTGTTTGTTTATTTAAATCAGCCTGAAGTGCAGGAGTCATTCCAATTTTCAGATGCAGCGTTCACTTTGGATTCCCGAGAGTGTGCAAATTGGCATAGCTTGATAAATTCACCTGTGTGGTACAGCTTTCTTGGCTGGCCCCAACAGCGTGGTGATGTGAGCTCCCTTTTAGGTCAAAAACTTTTTAGGTGGAGGTGGTTTGTGTCAACCAGTTCTGCTGTGCACTCACAGGGGTTGGAGCAAGCACGTGCAGCGTTTAATCAAATCAGAGCTGGCAGGTGGCAAGTCCGAGATGTGACAGCGCCTGTCTCAATACATGTGGAACATGCATAAAAGTCAGGATGAAATCTTTGTGTTGAATACACCACTTGGTTGGGGTTTTTTTGTTGGGGTTTGTGTTTTTTGTTTTTTTTTTTCAAATTCCATGGGCGTGCTTTTATTTCCACCTCGACTATTTTAAAAAATTCCATTATCTCTATTCACACCAGGAGGAGCGTAACTTGGCAAAGTCAAAAGAGTTTGAGCCAGTTAAAATAGTCACAAATGCCATGAGTAAGAATGATTGGGAACACAGGAATGTATGTGTCTGTGGACTTGCACTGTGTAATTTAAACCTTTGGTTTTCCAGATTCAGTTGACATGAGACATCACATCATTTATGGCCCATAAGTGGTTTATGAAGCCAAAACTTACCAGAAATGGATAGCAGAGACTTACAAGTAGTCTTCTTTTTTATAATTGATAACATAAGCCTTCATTGCCCTGAAGAGAGACAGCTAATGGGTGTTTTGAGCCCAGCAGCAATTGGAGATTGTTAAAAACAGCAGGTATTTTAACCTCAGCAGGTCTGTAACACACTACTTTTTCTAATGTTTCTAATAGTCAGTACAGGTTCAATAACAAAAACCAACTCCATAGGTGTCTTGTACAGTTTCTGAAACTGACTCCCTGGCTTATTGCCAGGCACTTGTTGGGATTTTTTGGGAAGAAAGGAAAAAAAAAACAACCACCCAAACAAGCCAGTAAAAACCCAAAGGAAAGCCAAGCCCTTTGTGTGGAACATCAGCAATCTCCAGAAGAGTCACACTTTCAGCTAAGCCATATAATGAGTCAGGTAATTCTGCCTCAAGGGTGCTGATGTACTTGGGTACCATATGGAGCTGGATGGCACCTCTCTTCATCCTAATTAGCAGTCAGAGGAAAACTTCCTCTCAATGTTTACATACACAAAGCTTTTCCCATTCCAGCAAGCAGATTTTCCTGGCCAGCTACAATCTTTTGAAAGTGTCTGAGCTTAAGCATGGTGATCTAATAGAAGGACTGGAACATAAGAGCCCAGGTAAATGTTATGTAATTGAATCTGTCTCTATATTCTGGTTTCTGCCTGCAGAGTACATTCCTTTTTTCATCCATCACCTTTGTTGATGCTCATTTACCTTGGCATTTGGAAAGGCTTCTTCTCAGATAACATCACAATTAAAGAATGAGTTCTGAGATCAAACTAGCCTTAGTGGGAACTGGTAAAAAGCATGTAAAACCATTTCATTTATTAGGACAGCGTGCCATTTACAAGGAAAACTATAGATGGTTTTCCAAAGCTGCCACATCTCATTAGGTTCAGCGTGGTTCAGACTGCAGTCTCTTGGCTTGTCTTGTCACAGAAGCTTGAGCTGAAATTACAGCCCATAATACTAGTCCCCACGGGGACTAATTTATGTTTTCTGCAGTAACAAGCTGTATTAATACTGCCCAAATGTGTCATTATTGGCCACTGGTGTGTGTAGGTGATGCTGGTGTGTGAGCGACACTTCTGTAACGCAGTTGCTGGAATATCAACAAAGTTTTAGTGCCTAAATAGCTCAGGCTTCTGTGAAAACCTCAGCCTGGAGTAAGAGAAAATGTGGTGTTCTCAAATGTTGCCCTATTGTCTTGGTGCAGCCAGTTATTTCAGCATTGTTTTATTTTGAGCAGACTTTGGTAGGAAAACCATGAGGATGAGTGTTACTTATTTCATGGTTGAGCTCAGTGTGAGTTGAAGTAACCACTGGTCACCTCACAGATCCAGTGAAAAGCCTTCTTACAGCTAGAGAGAGATGTGTGATCTCTTTGTGTACCTCCAGGAATGGTTTCATTCATAGATCTCTTACTCATTTCCCACGAAGAAATGAATATTTTAGAAAACACAGTGTTTGCCAATTGCTAGTTTGTTCTAAAAACACTCTAAATATTTAAACAGTAGACTCAGCAGTGGTGATAGTCCTGCTTTGAGAAGGAGGTTAGAGAAGTGGCCTTGAGAGATCCTTCTGATATTTCTGTATCTGTTCAAGAAGAACATGTGGGCTGGTACGAGTTTCTCTGTTGTTTAGTTTCTCTATTCCATGCCCAAGTAATGTCCAGTAACAACCAAATAACATTCTGTACAGGATTTTTCTGAGTGTTAGGTCTTTGTTGATTGTGACTTCTGACAGGCATTACTCTCTGTTTCTATTATAAATACATCAAGTGAGACAAAGTAAAGAAAGGTAAGAAAGTGGAGGCTCAGGCTGAGTAATTCTGACTGCTTAGTAAAGGGCAAAGAAATACTTCTGTGAGGAGAACTATTAGAAATAAAAATTAGAAATTTCCAGTTCATGGAAATGATGAGGCACATTATCAGAACTACAAAATAAAGTCTAAAAAAGTACTCATGTGCTTTCATGCTTTATGCTGGGCCCTGCATGCTGAACTATTAATATTGCTTTACCTGTGTCTGACAAGCAGCCACGTGCAGAGCACAAATCTCAAAGTGAAAATTAGGAAAGGAGCAAGTGTGAGGTGAGGAACACTGAAAAAATATAAGGGGCTGAATATACAGAGTTTCAAAGGAAACGTGATTTGCTTGGCAGCAGTTTGAATTCCAAGGACCAGCTCAGTACCTTTACTCATACATGTGCAGTGTGTCCTAACCTGGCTCCTTTACCCCAATGGCAAATAGGGGTGCATTTTCTAGAATCCTTGAACAATTTTGCCCTTGTTCAGCTTTTGCAGAGCACAGTGCCGGCTCCCAAGCATGATGCCCTCCTGTTTCTCTCTGCTTCAGGTACAACCTCTGAGGCAGAGACAGAACACAGAGACAGGAACCTCCCATCTGTACTTGTGGGGCTGTGTTTGCAGATCCCTCCTACACTGTGTACAAAGGCAGGACAGCATTGGAAAGGGTGGATAGAGAGTCCTTGAGGGATGCAAAGAGCCAGTTAAGTACAGGTCATAAGCCATTCCAGATGGACTTGAACACATAATGGCCATAAACAGATTTTTTTCTGAATCCTCTAATGGGATCTCTGAGATAGGAAAGCCAGTCCATTGCAGTGGAGCATCAGTGAATTCTCTGCTGTCTCAATTGTCTTTTGCCCATACTGGATAAAAAAACCACAGGTGCACATTTATTTCAGCTTTAGAAAGAAAAATGCACAATTCCTTTTTTCCATGCATTTGCCTACCTGCTCCCAGAGTTATTTGAAGAGCACAAGCCACAGGCACTTGGGGAGTCAGAGGAGCATTTTTGAGCTGCCAGAAGTTCATGTGCTGCTGGCCAGCGACCCCAGCTGGAAGGTGGCACTTTGGGAGGAACTAATTAATGCAGTGGGAAGTTTGGAGACTGAGATGATTTTGAATTGTAGCCAAGATTAGGAGCCTTCTGGGGAGAGCTGAACAAAAAGTTTAATGTATAACCCATTAGATTAATTAGGGGCTTTTTCCTCCCAGCTTTGTGAATTAAGAAAAATAAGCAAATTCTGCCCAGCTGCCGTGTTTTCATCGACACTGTGATGCTGCACCTCCAGGTGCAGAGAAAGCCTGGAGCTCCTCTTTGCTCCAGGCAACTCCCCTGGGTGTGTGGGTTTGGAATTTGTGTTCCTGGGGCTGTTCTGTGGGAAGGGCTTGGCTGCTGGGAAATTTGCTGGAATATTCATCCAGTGCTGGGCAGTGCATAAGTGTCAGCTGGTGGATGTTTCTCACCCTGAAGGCTGTTACACTGCTAATATTCCAAAAGTGGTGGTTGCTTTTGGTTTTCCTTGACTCTTTAGGCAGCAAGGGGTAGCAAACCCCTAAAGTTTGCTGTCTCTAAGGTAGCAAAACCTTAAATCATCCTCTTTCATCTGTTTTTTTCAGATGGTTCAGTAATGGCTGCTGCAGGCATGTCCACAAAATAGCCATTTCCCAATTTAATCTTATTCACCCCACCCTTGTAAACATATCTGGACGGAGGGAAGAAGCCGTCCTGTCATTTGCATTTATTTTGTGAGTTTTAATTTACTTTCTGCTGGCATTCAGGCCACCAGAACAGTGTTATGTTTCTTGTTCTATTTTCCATCATATAAAAATAAATGTCAGGGTAATCATTTGAATAATCTTTCTTCTTTTTTTTCCCCTGAAAGGCTAGGTACTTTCCTTTGTCTATTCTCCTGTGTGTCTTCTTTCTGTTTAATGTAACCTTTCATAGATTAAAAAGGCAATGATGTTAATAGAATTGCATAATTGTCAGGAGATAATGTTCTCACAGTGAAATATTGCTATTGAGGCTTAGCTAAGGCATTTAGAGCAAACAAGCATGCAGAAACAAAACAAAGATGTTTATTTTCAAAGTGACAACAGCTTTGCCATCACGGGTGTCTAAATCCTCAGATTTCCTATTCAGCCTCTGCAGGACTGGGGCTCCACCATTCCCAGGGCAGCACTTCCTACTGGTAGGTCTGATGGCTCACATCCTGGGTCATGACCAGAGAGGGGCAGAAATTTCAGAATTCAGACCCAAATCCAGCCTTCCCAGAGAGCCAAGCATGTTTGGGGGCTTGGTTATAGGGACCACCTTGTATCTTAATTCCATATCAGTTCCTCCTGTGCCAGTGCAATTACACAGGGGACTGAAAAAGGGTAAAATATGAGCAACTGGACTCACTCCTCATCGCTACAAAAAAACTCCTTCCTGCAGGGTTAGATTTCAAAAGTGTTTGGGGCAGACACCAGTCACTCCCAACTTAATTTCTGAATGTTAAGTGCAGATTGTTACTGGATGATGGAAGTGAATTTTGCTAATGGATATTGGTAGCAGCAGTAGAAAGGTCTGTTTGGAACTGAGCAGAGGAGTGATGGCACGGAGCAGTGTCGTCTGTAAGGAGAAGGAACAGAAGGTAAAGGCTGTACATTTGTGGAAAGCCAAGGCCCAGCATGTTATTTTCAGCAATAAGAAAAATAAGCCAAGTATTGTCTCTGAAAATTGCTTTTGAAAGCACTCCTAGATTTCTCCCTTTTGGATCAAAGTATGCTGAGTATGTAGCTGAGAAGCAATTCAAGTTACTGCCGCTATCTAAGCAACAATTTACCATATAAAAGTTTGCATTTTATATAAATATATCTTTAATATTGCAGAAATATTAATCTCAGAATCTGCAAAAATCTGAGAAAAACTGTTTCAGTTTCCCCTTGGCAGTTTCATGAGTGGAACCATGAAATGAACCTTGAAGTGGTTAATGGGCATCTTTTATTGTACCTTCTGTGGTTGTGTTTGATACACTGTGCCCGAATGACATGAAGAAATTTGAGCTGGAAATCCATCTCAAATGCAGGTTTCCAGGTGGATGTGTGTGTAATAGAACAGATGATGCCAAGTGCAAGGGTTGTCCCTCCACCTTGTATTAGGGGGATTTTGAATTTCAGACAAAGCCAAACAATAATAATATAAGGTTGCATGAAGGTTAATGTTGTTTAGGCAGATGGTGAATTGCAGATTCAACCTGTTGTCACAATAATGAATGTGTTTGAAAAGAGGTTCGTGTTGCAAACAGGAGAAAAATGAAACACAATGTGCACATGCTTGCACACACAGACTTAGCATTGCTGCCTGCCACTCATCTCCAAACCTATACATATATGCACTTTTTTTTAGGGATTTTTGTATTGACCCTTTGCCACAAATCAACATGAAAAGTAGGACTACAGATTCAAAAGCATGCACTGTTAATACTGATGCCATAATTTTGCTTGACAGCAATGACAGAAGCATTTGATCTGAGTCAGGTGAAATTTTATATTCCTATTAAATGTAATTTCCCCCCCTTCTCCACCACATCCATTTTTTACCCTTCTCTCTTCTCCCGTTTTACAGCTTCAGAGCAAAGTCGCCCAGAAAATCAGGTGTTTTACAGGGGCCTGGAGTGCTCAGCCAAGTGTTTCTCCCGTGCTTTGAAACCCTGTGGTTCTTTCTACTCAGGAGCTCTGTTAGAGCATGGAGTGGCTTTTTGATGAAGCTGAATCTCCCCATTCAGTCAGGTATTTAGCAAAAATACTATAGATCCAGAACTTTATATTTTGTTGTAAATCCCATTGAAATAGGTGAGCAAATCCCCTCTAGTTGCAAAAAAATCCTTTGGAGTCAAAGCATCTGTGGGGATTTATTCAAGCTAAATAAAAATAATCTGGGAGGTCAGCTGTAGCAATAGTGTTAAATCATTTTATGAAGCTGAAGGAAAGGATTCCTGGTCAGCCACACTTGATAAGTAGACATCCAAATTATCTGAGCTTGTTGCTAATGCCTGGTTCAGGACCCTTGTCCACAAAAACAATATAAATAGTCAGGAAGGGGCATAGCCCACTGCTTCAGAATTGATTCTGTACCTGGAATCAAAAGGAGATTTAAGACACGTGCAGCTTTTGCAGGCTGTACCACTTACACATGTCCCTATAATGCTTCTATTTTTCTGCAACTTTTACTCGGAATAAAAGACTCAGGGACATCATTACTGAAAGTTTAAGATTCATGTAGAAAATTCCCTTTTTGTTTGTACAAACCCACCAATCCCGAGCTGAAGAAAAATGCATTTGCTGTAGAAAGAGGCAAAGAAGAGATAGAGAGGAAGCCAAAACTCTTAATATAGCCTTTGCAAGGATTGCAACTTTATCAGGCTAGGTTATATGTCTGCTGCAAAGGTAATTCTCCATTTGGACTTTTAACAGACTTTAATCTTTTTTTGGTATTTTTGCAATAAGTCAGTGTAAAAATTAAAAATACTTTGCCCTTCTTCCAAAAGCCATTAAAAAAGCCTTACTTTTTCCACCTTTCTTTCTGCCCGTGAGGAGTTGTCATTTTCCATCAATTCCATTTTCTCAAAACTGTGTATTCAGCTCTTTTTAAATATTCATTTTTCCATTATATTTTTAACCTCACTGTGATCGTCTTTTGCCTAATTACTTACCTGATTGCTTTCAGCTATATCCTGAGGGAGAATGCCAGACTAAAACCAGCAATGTCACTAGATAATGTCTGGAAATTGGGAAGGTAGACATAGTTAACAGGGACCCATCAGGGTGTGCTTTGGAGAGTCACAGTCACCAAATCCATGGGGCTGGAAAATGGGGGCACTTATTATTGTTATTTTTATTATTGTTTTTATTATATGTATTCATTTTTCATGACATCAACATTCTTTATGTAATTTTATTTGCAGAAAAAATTGCTCAGAATCTCAGAACACGTGAATGTGTGCTGTGTTTCTGCCAAAAGCTGGTACTGACTAGGTGTTGTGCTGGCAACTGCAAACCCTCAGTAGGAAACTTGGGCCTTTAGCACTGTGTAACCCAGAAAATACCTTTTAGATGAAGGTTTCTTGTCTTATCCCTTCCATTATGGCAGAAAAACAGGCTGGAATAAATAGAAATAGCAATAGTTATGTTTAAACTCTCAACTGTCTACTCACCAGCTGCAAATATTTACTTCCAGTACAATCCAAGTGTTCAGTGAATTGGAGAATCAAAGGTGTGTTAGCTGTGTGGACACAACTGCTTAATTTCAGAGAGCAGAGTAAACAACCTGGAATGAAATTTTGAGGAAGGAAGAAAGTATTTGAATTGATCAGCCTCATTAGCAGACTGCTGCAGTAACCCTTTTTTCTCTGAAATCTTTGCTGTGTAATTAATCACACCTTGTGTAAGGAGATTGCTGGTATTTATACAGGTACTGCTGTGACAAGCAAGATCTGTTTTGGTTCTCGTGGATTTCCAGTGGCAGACATCAAGGAGGCAGGGACAGAAAGAATGGCAGAGATGTTTCCAGCTTCTTTGAGGACTGCTGGTATTGCCCTCTGGCAGTCTGTGCTCTTTGCTCCCAGGCAGTATGGAGTTCTCTGAAAAACCTTGCGTGTCTGTATATTAAAAAACTGCGGGTCACAACCACTAAGATAAGTTTTAGATACCTGTTTTCAGGCACGGTGTCAATTAGCAGGGACAGACTTTTAGGCTGATTGATAAATCACAGAAACACTGGGGTGGAAGAGACCTGCAAGATCGTCGAGTCCAACCCAGCCCCAACACCTCAACTAAACCCCGGCACCGAGTGCCACATCCAGTCTTTGTTTAAACCCATCCAGGGGTGGTGACTCCACCACCTCCCTGGGCAGACCATTCCAGTCCTTTATCACCCTTTCTGTAAAAAACTTTCTCCTAAGATCCAGCCTATATTTCCCTTGGTGCTGCTTGAGACTGTGTCCCCTCATTCTGTCAGTTGCTAAATGATAATACTCATAAAGCATGAGTATGATGCAAAGGTCACCCAGTGAAGGGTGACACAAGTCTGCCCCAGTGCTGGAAAAATAGCCCTTGTCTTGTTTACCTTGGCCTGGGGGTCTTTATCTTTTTCCCAGATGACACAGCTCTGCAGGAATGCTGCTCTTCAGCAGTCACACCTGAAGCAGCAGTCCTGCATGGACTTCTCTGGCCCTTGGGTGAGGGCTGCAGTGCTGCCTCTTTCACCAAACCATCCGATTCTTGTTGGGTCCAGAAGTTCCTTTAAAAGCTTGCTCTTTGCAGACCTGAGTTTATAAGGTTTTACTTGCCTTGTGCCTGGTGCTTGACTTCCAAACACTCTTTTTGGCAGAGATGCCCAATGCAGATGTACCTTCCCTGGTGATACAGACTTGGGGGGGGGAAGTGCTGCACTCACTTAACAAATTCGGCTTTGTCTCAGCTCAGCCAGCACAGCTTTGTTTGGGTTGGTGTGTGACAAAAAGAAGAACAAAAGCCTCGAGTTGTAACGCATTTTATTCCCCACCAAAACAAAGAGGAGAGAGAGAGGGAGGGGGAACAGGGCTGTTACGGAGATTATCATCATTCTTTTGAGGCACGATGGTATTTTCCCAAGTAGGCACTGACATTTCTTAATTACTCTCTTCATGGGTAGCCATGTGTAGAGATTACTGGGGGCTCAGCAGGGCATTGTTCTGCGGCGCCTCGGAGCATGATATTGCTGACAGTACAGCGCCGCACCATCCACAGCTCCTCTCCTTCCCTCACTCTTCATTACACCAGCTAATTACTGCAGCTCCCGGTGGCAGAGCAGCATGCCTCATCCCCTGTCCCCCAGCAGCCCTTGGCTGTCAGGGTAATTTGCAGGAACGGGGCTGCTCCAGAGCTGCCGTCATTCTCCTGTCAGGCTTGGCTGCCAGACCCACAGCCTTGGAGTGGGAGGCGAGCTGTGCTCCGTGCTGGGAAAGGGCACGAGCAGCAGGTACTGCTGGGGACTCCTCGGAGCTGCTGTGTCCCAAGAGGAGATCTTCGAAGAGTTTTGTTTCTGTCTCTGCCTTAAAATGCACAGAACGCACACAGGTTCATTTCTGCTCTTGGATGTTCTTCTCCGTGTCAGGAGTAGAACAAGAACAGGCCATTTTTTTTCAACTCACCACCTCATTTTCATTTCCAAGCAGAAAAGTTGGAACATGCTAGCCAGTGCAAGTGTTACAGATACCTTTTTATTCAACTATGTGTATATTTTGCTCTAAAACATTCAAATGCATAAGTAGGTATTCACCTTATAAAATATATAATTATATATTACCTAATCAGCAAAAAAATTGTCTTTGTGCCTTTGAAAAACCTCTCTTCCCTCCCTATTTCCCTGTCCCGCAGATACATATTTCTGTGGCTGGTGTGTGTGGTTAGAGAGCATGAAAATAAATCCTACTGCTGTCTGGCAGTGAATTCACATTTCGATTCCACTGACAGCACACTGGGATGTTATCGTGTGATATTAAACTTCCAGTTGATAAGAGGTCTGAACACTAGTATCAGCTCTGTGAAATACGGTTGATTCTGGGTGTACACCAGAAAAACTGAAAATAGACTTGCTCTGAGACACAGAGCTTTAACAGCTTGGTAGTTGGAGACACAAAACCCAAGTCTTCAGAACTTAGCAGCTGTGACATCCAGCATCGGAGTCCATCAGACATTATATTAATAGAAAAAAACAATTTTGAATATATGTAAAAAAGCAAGTCAGTCTTCTTGGTTGAAAAAACCTGAAACTGGGGTGGTTTTGCAACAGATTTGTAAGAAAAAAAATCCATAGGATATAAATACTCAAATATTTACATAACTGGGTGGAATTATATATACACACTTAAAAACTGAACATAAAATGAGCCAAATTGATTTATTGAATGTGTTCGCTGCTTAGAACCATGTTTAAGTAGCCTGCGATCCTTTCCTGAAGGTCACCTTGTAAATCTGGGGTGCAGAATTTGCTTTACAATTAAGTTTTCAGTCTCTGTCCTGCCATTCTTGAAGATGGGAACGGCATCCCAGCTGTCCCTTCGGAGTCCAGTAGACCTGGACATGCTCCCCACTTGGTTTGGGAAGACAAGTGCCTGCTGGGAAAGGCAGGAGCCTCCCTTGAAGATGTAAACCCCCTGCCTCTGAATTATTTTAATTTTGAAATTAAGGGGCTCTCAGGCAAAGATATGGGAATAGAAGTAACAGTTCTTTACTAGGAAAATTAAAATAAAAACTCAGTAGTACAAAAAAGCAAACAAACAAAAAAACACTGACAGAGTCAGAATACAACCTGACACCCTGTTGGTCAGGGTGTTGGGAACAGTCCAGTCAAGTCCTCCTGGAGTGACAGATGTGGCTCTGTTGGAGTAGAGATGATCCTGTAGAAAGGTCCAGTAGTGGTGTAGATGGGTCTGGTTTTCCTCTGGGAATTCAGTGGAAACAGACTGTCCTGCTGTGCTGAATACCATGTTTTATCCAGGTAGGAATGCTTGGGTGGAGCATGTCCCCATGAGATGATGTAATTGTATCAGCCATGCAGTGAGCCGCCATGGCCCATTAACAGCAGATATCCCCTGGAGGGAGGATGGGTCCTGGAAGAGATAAAGAAACACTGTCCCAGCTGGTTTTAACAGCTGGTGATAGAATACAGACTGCTGGTTGCATCTTGCATTGCAACCTACGACCTCCCCTTCCCCAATGTATTGAGGTGTTGCACTCATAGGTTAATCAGATCTATCAGACACAGGCAATAATTTATCTATTAAATACACATTTGATATATTCAGTGTCTCCTGGGTACAGTTTTGCAGACCTGCCAGGCTTCTTGTTACTGGCCTAGAGACTGTGACTCTAAATGAAGATTGTCCTGGTTTTTGGCTGTTCTAGGAGACTGCCTTCTCCCAGTAACTGTACCCTGTGCATTTACTTTTCAGGTTTATTGATGAATGATCTGTCAGAGATGTAAATTTTGAGGCATTTTTGTTAAAGCTCTGTTCTGGAAGGGATGACATGTCTAACAGAAGAAAGATCTAGGAATAAGTCATTACTGAGCTTGGAAACTGTGGTGTTATAGAGTTAACTGCCCTTACACTTGCCTGAGGCTCTAATCAGCAGACTTGGTGGTAATGAGTGATTTCATGGGGCCTATTGCTTAATTCCAAAACACGGAGCTATATAAACAGCTCTGCAGTTCATTACAAAGTCAAATGTGTTTTGCCATTTAAATGGACAGAGGTGACTGTGAAATATAAATGTTTCTATTTATTTCAACTAAATATGCTGTATGTAGCAAGATGAAGGAACATGGAATAATTGAAGCTCAGGATTCATCTTGGTGAGTGTTTATTTGGTACCTGGGCTTTTTTTAGCTTGCTATTTTGTTCTTTTTGCTTTGGTTTTAATCAGATGCCATGAGGAGAGCAGTAGTCAGGCAAGAAGAGTAGAACCCTATTTCCTAATGTAAAAATTTGAAGCAGTATGTCTGTTTGAAGAGGAGTTTGAATACACTGTCGCTTAGTAAAGTGTTAGAGGAACTAAAAAATAAAGAGACAAGTTTACAGTTTAATTCATAATTGAATTAGTATATAAACCTATTAAATACTGTTGAGTCAGCAAACATGCTGTGAAAGCATACTAAGAAGTTCCTGGAAAGTTACTAAAAAGTAAAATTACAAAGAGTTCCTAATGTTACTAAAAAGGAAACTGCAATGTAAATCAAAACCAAAGATCACATTATTTGTTATTTATTTGCTGTGGGGATCATTTTGCAGAATGTACAGTCAGCCTCAGAGGGGTTTTCCATGATGCCCCCCGAATGCTTGGATGTGTGTCTGTGTGTCCATGCCAAAGTATGGGGTAGTGGAGACTGGAGAGTTGCACCAAGGCATTCAAAGCTGTGCAAGTTCCCAAAAATTCCAGGAGGTGTCAGAAAAGGGAAGTCAAACTGATGCCTGTAGCTCTCTTGCTCCTGTTCAGTTAACAGAGATGATAATTCCAGAGGGGCAGGAAGAAAACAGAGGAGAGCTCTGAGCAATGCCTGTCTGTCCTGGCTTTGAGGAGAGCAAAGAGCCAGAAATCACTTTAACATACTGTCAGTGAGTGACCTGCTAAGTCAAGAGAATGCAGAGAACCATGTGGTGATGAGGAATAAGCCATGATCTTCACAGGCTGGGAATGTCATGCAAAATGGCCCAAACACTCCTGTGTGGAAGAGGTGATCTGATTGGATGTCATGGATGTGAGGATGAGAATATTACAGCTTGTGTGAGCTGTTTGGGGCATGTTGAGGGTGAGTGTTGGAGATCCCTTGACTATGGGGGATGGTGACAGCATGGAAGTGATGTTTTTATCAAAACATCATCACCACTGGCAGATTTTCCCATGCAGAGCACTTCAGGGAGCATCTGTCCTATAGGAATGTCCTCTTGAACCAAGTTCTGGTGGCCAATCTGGTTCTGGACAGGGAAAGTTAAATTGGCATGCACGTTGGTGTTTAAAAGAGGTATCTCATCTTTCCAGTGCACTGTTCATTCTTGGTTTGCATTCTGATTGCTCAGTTTTGCTGTCGTTCATGATTTAATTAATTATCTCCAGGGAAAGGAAACAACACTGTGGTAGAACAGGGCAGAAGGAGAGAACATGACACATTAACAAAATGAGCAGAGCTAGAATGGACATGAGAATAGAAATTGAGGGGTTTTGTTTCATGGTGTGCAGTAAAAAGCAGGTACTAGGTCTCCTAACTTAGTTAAGTCTTTCAGGCTGAATAAAGAGTGAAAATTCCTGTTCCCTCCCCTATTTCAAGTCATTTTGCAATGCTGCTAATGGAAGTAAAAGGACACCACTCAGCACTTTAGAAAGTGGAGTTCTGCATCCTTTCCCTTTCTCAAACATTTTTCTAGCTTAAACTCGTGATGGCTCTTCATCCTACTGGCTCTAAAGACTTTGGACAGAGGAACTTCATGAGAAGGTGCCCGGGCTTTGGAGCCCATGTCAGCAGGGTCAGTGTGGGTGTCCTGCAGCACAGCCTTGGGGCTTTGATGGAGAAGCAGAGACCTGGCCATAATCTTGCAGTACACTGTCTTTCCTCAAATTACAGCATGATAATACCTATTGATTTCATCAGAATTATCATAATCCTCATACAGATCCTACTTGGCAAAGCATGAGGCTATAAAATCTTTATTTATTTTTTTGTTGCTATTTCTCTTTTTTTTTTAATTGTTGCACAGTGACTGATTTTAATTGAGGCACACTGGACACAAAGGAATGCCAATGAGATACTTTCTTTGGAAATCTGCATGCCAACAGCATCTCCACTCGATGCTGACTGGCACAACCACCTTTCCTAAAGATTTCATGTGTCTTCAAGTGCTGTTTTTATACCACTACTTTGCAGTGCCATGGGAGAGATCACATGTCAGAACAAACCCCCAAATCACCCCTGTGAATATTATGCAAAGAATAAATTGTATGTTCCTTCTCTTTCCATGTCTCATGTTGATGCTCTCTAGGTCTATGCACATGTGTGTGTTTTAATATGCAGCTCTGTGTTTTTTAATGCCATCCATGTGGCAACCACCCTGCAAAACACCCTCTTGTGCATTGCTGCTAGAAAGGAGGGTGAAGATTGCAGGTTCATGGAATCCCGGGATGGGTCAGGCTGGAAGGGACCACACTGGCTCATCTGGTCCCACCTCCCTGCTCCAGCAGGGTCATCCCAGAGCACAGGGCACAGGATTGTGTCCAGATGGGTCTTGCAGTGAGGAAATACCACACTCTCTCTGGTCTCTGTTTGAAAAGTTCTTCCTCCGGTCCAGGTGGAGCTTCCTGACCATCAGTCCCTGCCCGTTCCTCGTGTGCCATTGCTGGGCCCACAAGGCAGAGCCTGGGCCCTGCTCTGACCCTCCCTGCACACAGGGACAGAGATGAGGCCCCTCTCCAGGCTGAACAGCCCCAGCTCCCTCAGCCTTTCCTCAGCAGGGAGATGCTCCAGTCAAAGTTGCCACCACAGCCACATTTTCTGGATTGCTTCACCTGCTGGGAGGTCATAAAAAGTCTCTGTCTTCCTTCAGAGCCTTTTTGGGACAGCAGTGGCAGGAGAAAAATTAAGGATTGGTTGTGTTTGCTGTGTTCAGTTGTGTTAAGTGCCTCTGTTTGGTGTAGTTCCACAAGGAATGCAAGAGATCTGTTGCATGGGTGCCAATTAATTCAGAATTAGACAAACTGAATGGAGTATTACAACAGCTGTATTTGTTCCCTTTTTTCTTTTTCTTTTTTTTTTTTAATTTAATGAGGCCTAATATTCTCAGCTAGCCTGGTGCACAAGACCTTCAGCTAAAATTGTCAGCTAATGAGGATTTTCCGGCGTGCTTAACCTGAGGCATAAAAGAAGAGCACAGATATGTCAGTATTTCCTTGATTTGGCTGTCTATTCTCTGGATTTTTGAGTAAGACACTTTGAGTACGGGTTGGGGTTTTCAATGTGATATAATTGAATCCTTTCTGTGGCGCATTTCTGGCCAGCAGAACCTGGAGGTTTTGGTTCCCCTGCTCCCCCCAGCACAGGCAGGCTGTGTGTGTGTGCCAGGGGCACACGTGGGCTCCAGCAGCAGCTGGGCTGTGCCTTCCCTGCAGCCAGGGAGGGATTTTGCCTTGCAGCTCTGCTGTGTGTCTCATTACATGCAGGCTCAGGTCTGTGCCGTTCCAGGCTCCTGCACAGCTCCTCTGGAGAGCTGTCAGCTTTCTCCTCTCCGCCAGACTGGTTGACAATGCAGCACATGAAGTGGTGGAGCACTGAGCTCCACCACCTTAAGGGTTGTGGGTTTTTCCGCTTTCCCTCTCTGGTTGGTTTTTTTTCCCTTTTTTTTTTTTTGCCAAGAGAATTGTTTTCCAGAGGAGAACAGCCTGTTTCTTATTCAGCTGCAGGTTGTAAATTACCTAAGGCTTACAAAATCAAATTCGTTTTAGTAATAAATCCCCGGGTGCATTATCTGTTGTTTGCAATATTTCATGTATGCGAGCTATTCAGCTGATTCTTTTTTATAAATCTCATTTTTAATCAGTCAGTCACTAGCATTGACCTTCCTAGTCAATTGGTGTATAATGATAACTTCTTACAGGACACTTTTTTTATCCATGACTATCGTAGATACCCCTTCTGTCCAACAAATAACCATAAAAGCAGTCATCCTTATGCTCCTTCACACCTAGGAAATGCTAATGCTGGCAACCAGACACCTGAAGTTGTTGTTATTATTGTTATTTGGGGAGTGCTTTCTGCTTTTCATACAAAATGCCTACCAACAGAATACTTCTTATTGTCAAAAATAATCTTATTATTTGAACATCATCTCCCAGCTCCATATCATGGTAGAAATCCCACTCGCAACAGGGTGTTCTCTGATCCTGTTGTCATTTTTTTCTCTATTCTCACAGGCAAACATTTGATCTCTACTTCTAAAGCTGAATGGTTTTCAGGGCAAAATCCCTCCCTGGCTGCAGGGTTGTTTTCTGTCATTCCTGGTTTTTCCTTTTGAGCTTTGTCCTCTGGGACAAAAATATATGTGCTGTGTATGTTCTTGTGAATATTTGTTGTTTGCTGTGTATTTCATATGTGTAGCTAACTACAATTTATAGAATTCATATATTTCTAAGACTTGGGAAGTGTTGTCTGCTGTGCATCACCTCAGTTATTAACAGACATTTATGTAGTCTAAGCAAAGTCTTTACTAGGGAAGTTATTCTGTGGGTGTTTGCAAAAGTTCAGGTGTACGGGTCCAAGGGCACAAGAATTAAGAGGGGGGGAGAAGGCAAAATGCAGAAATGTAGATGCTGTCTACAGTGTGGCTTTGCAAAAATGAATACTTAAATTGCTCAGCTTTCTAGAAGGAAAACTCAGACACTGTTGAAGATTAGTCAGCTGTTCAGAGAGCCTGTTGATAGACCAACTTCTTCCTAGACAAAGGACAAACTATTATATTATAGCTATTATAAGGCTATATAAATAGCATTATAGCATTGTAATCCTATATAAATTATATAGCCCTTACAATGCTATATAAATAGCATATATGGCTGTATAATTCTATATCTGCTATAAAAAAGAATCACGCTTTTGCTGAAATTTTATACAGGGGGATATGAGCTAAAAAAGCACTCTTCCCCCCCTAAGCATAAATTTGATAAGGGCCTGAAGATCTCAGCCTCTCCCTCTCCTGATTCTGCAAATTGAGGGATTTTTAATGTAGAAACAGAACCGAAATTGCTGAGAAAGAGAAGGTGAAATCAAGAGCTTGTCAAATGTCTGTCACTGACAAGGAGATGATGGTTTCCTCCCAGCTGGTGCAGGGGCAGGCAAGAGGCAGAGCTGGCTGTGGCCACAGGCACTGTTCTCTGCCTCAGCATCCTCAGCCCCAGCTGAGATGAGCTTCTGGAGCTGAGGGAGCCCCAGACACAGCATTTCACTCCCCAAGCTGTGAGAGAATTCGTTCAGAGCCCTCAGAGCTGCATTACAGCTGCACATGAAGTGCAGCACATAAAACCACTCGTGTGTCATTGCAGGCAGGTATTTTCTCTTTCAGCTGAAATGTTTTATCTACTTAACTCCTCACAGTGCTGGGAGGCACCTTTGTTACCTCTCACAGGAAGGCTGCTGACCCTCAGCTCATGCTAAGTGAAGGCCATTGTGTTAAACAACAATGCTGGCTTTACAAAGGGAAAACAATTCTGCTTAAAGGTTTTGTAAAATATTTCCCAAGGGCTGCTAAACCTGCCATGCTGTAATGCTGTGTTGGTCTTTTTTTTTGTTCGTGGAAAGACAGGAAGTAACCCACACACACTTTTACAACTTCCCATCCTCTTGCACATGACTTGCAGCTTTCAGTTTTAGACGAATGTCATGAAAAGCCCTTTTGCACAGGTCAGTACTTCTGTGGGGCAGGGTTCCCAGGAAAATGGGATCTTTTCAGACCTTTACTGTCTGAAGGTGGGTTTGTAAACAGTAGAGTCTGAAATGGTCACGACAGGACTTTCATTTGATGTTGCTTTTTGGAGATCCCCATTGCTTTTTGGAATATTCACATATCACAGAAATGTTCTTCCTCAGAGGCTGAAAACAGAAGTGCACTTCAGAGTTCACATCATCTTGGAATAGGCCATCATCTGACCCCTCCAGTCACTCTTTAACAGGTCCTCTTTGTGAAGCATTTCATCACTGTTCACTGATTCCAATGTAACCCTTGCATTCATTTTGGATAGTAGCATGTGACTTAAAAGTGGAGAGTGAATGTTGGTTGATACTAAGAATAATAAGCTGATGCTGTTAGAGGTTCATGTTGACCATTACTCCCTTGTGTCAGAAGCTCTTGTTTATCTGCAGTTTCCTCATGTGCAATGACTTGGGCATGGCAGTATTTCTCTTTTTGTAATTCAAGTGATATCAAAGTCAGCTCCTTGTTTCAGCCTAAGGATGATGTTCTGTTCTAATGACAGCTGGGGACAGGTCCTTTCCTCGCTCCATGGTAGTCACACACCTGAGGGCCATACTCTGTTTTTTGGGGTTTTTTTGTTTCTCTCATTTCATGATGGACATTCTGTTGATAAGAAAATGGCATTGCCCGGATCAAACATTTCAGCCCCACTCATCTCACCAATAAAGCAATCTGTAAGGGCAAGGGAGCACAGAATTGCCAACAGGGTACCTCCTCCTACACAGTGGCAATTCCCCATCTTGCGGCTTGAAGAGAGGTCTCTTTTCTCTGTCAGCTCCCTGTTGGCAGTGGAAGCGCGCAGTTAGACTCCCATATGGACTGCCTCCTCTCCAGGGTGGACACACCACCATCTCCTCACCTTCCTCTCATATTGTGTCTGGTTCCTTCCCCTCCTTAATTGTCTTATCCATCCTCTCCTGGGCTCTCTTTGGTTTGCTGACATCCCTCTTTTGCTACTAAGGGGTCTCATATGCAATTTCAAATAAACGGAGGGGAGGAATCTCTTCTGATCAACTGCTGGGTGTTTCTTACTATACAACTCAGTATGGGACCAATCTTCAGGACAACAAGGGGGCACTGCTGGCTGCTGTTCAGCATTGTCCTGAAATGGACACTACTCATTCCTACCACCTGAACTGAGTATTGTTCCAAAATCCAATTCTTTTACAACTTGGAGTTTCTTTGCAGTGGGAATTTCCCTTCAGGTGAGAATGTGGGAAGGACTGTGAATTCATGTCTGGAGGCTGTATCTGCTCTCCTTTCATCTGGAGCAGCGAACATTGACAATGATGTGGCATAAATAATGTTGGGACACGGCCCTGACAATGAAACACTACTGGCAGCATATTCCTTTTCTGTATTCCTGTCTCCATCTCATGCTTAGCTAAGGAGCACAGAAGGGAAAAGTGAGATTAACTGTGCTTGGGCCCATTTCCTATGGCAAAGGGACTGAGAACCCAAAGAGATGGGGATTGCTATTGAGCTTTAATATTCACCCTCTGTCTGGGGGTACAGGAGTGCCCGTGGTTCTGGCTGGTGATCCCCTTCTGTCTGTCCAGTCCACATGCCTTCTCCAGCACTGGAGTCCCAATCATCAGATCTCACAGGAGAATGCAGTGCAGCACAACAAGGAGATGGCCAGCTCTTTGGGCAACACTGTACAGAGCTGATTATTTCTGAAGAATTGCATCATGAAAAAACATGCAAACCTCACTCCCATCATAAAAACTTACCATGGATACTAAACTGAGTATATTGCAGGGATCACACATGCCAAACTCTGACAACAACACAGAACCAGGTCTGTCTGAAACATCTTGTAAACCTGAAAAATCAATGTCCTGGGTTGTTTCTTTATTAGCCTTGATCTCTCCATCTCTTGAAATAGTGTGGTAGATTTTACATCTTTTGAGTGGGCCTGCAGCTGCATTCAAGTGGCTGTTGTGTTGATTGTTGAAGGGAGGGACTGAACTCCCAGTCCCTTGGAAGGCCAGTATCCTTGCTGTTGATTTGATGTGGTTAACATCACTCTGTACCCAGTGTGGGATATCTTCAGACAGTGATAACAGCACAAGACTGGGGGCAGTGTTTGTGATAAACCTATGGATTTCTGTCCCACCTTTTGCAGACCTCCTAATTCTCCTGCATGTCATACTCCCCTGTGCAGTGCCAGTAGAAGTCCTAACCTAATTAGTATATGAGCATAATGAAAGTGATTAATTACCTGGGGTTTTTTTCATATTCTCTGAATTCATTTGTGGAAGCCAATATAGGAATAGAGTGTTGCTGCCAGGATGAATTATCTGCTGTCCTTTCATTCCTGTTACCCCACACTGCTGAATTTGTGCATAGGTCAGATTTGAATTTCTGTCCCCTTCTGTCACTTTCTGCTGATCCACTTGGTGTAAAAATCTGTGTATTTGATACACAGATTTTTCCCAGTGGCTTCCAATGTCTGGCTGGCCAGGTGGCTTTAGAGAGTAGGAAAAGCCCCCTGCAGTCCCAGTCCTGCACAAAGGCAGGGATGTGGAGTGTGTTAGGAGGGTTCACATTGCTGGTGCTGGGGTGCACAGTGCTGTAGTTATCTTAGAGGTGCAGGTGGTCTGGGGATGAGTGGCTGCTAGCAGAGTGATATTTTAAAATAGATACCTTCCTCCTATTATTTTTTGGTCAAAAAATGAGCAAAAGGAATAGGGAGCAATTTTTCCTTTCACGTTTACCACTGTCAGTTGGGTCTGTGTTGATTCAAGTGCTCTTCCTCAGTGACCTTCATCTCCCCATGCCTGTGAGATGTGAAAGATGCTGTTGACACAAGCAAAGGCTCAAGCTCCCTTAGCTCATATCCCAGACAGCACTTTAACATGGCATGTTTGATGCTGCATATTTCTGTCTTGCTGACAAAGTGGCAGTGAAAGTTATTGCATTCATCTGGGAAAGGGAATGGAGCAGAATGAAAGCCACAGCAAACAGTGCTACCTTTCCTTTCCTCCCTGTCCTTGGTCACTAAAACCTGTGAATGCAGGAGGCAAAACTGAGGGGTCTGGGCACCTAAAACAAGGTTTAAAAATGCACCCCACAAAAAATTAAAGCCTAAAATTAATTTATCAGGTGCAAAACAGGAAAACAATCCCAGGTCTTCATTTGCAGGAGCAATGGCTTCTGCATTTGCACTAAGAAATCAGCTTATACACACTAGAATGTGATTGCAGGGTAGTACTAAGGGTAGTATTAACCCTCCCCACTCACATTTGTCTCACTGCACCTTTCTCAAGTGCATTACCCTGCCAGGGAAATCTAGAGGAAGAGGAAACCAGCCTGTGTTGCTTCACACACATCAGGGCCGCTGCAAATCTCTGTAACGTATTTGTTGCCAAATCAGCACAACCTAAAGCAATGAGGCTTCAAAAGGCAATACCAGGAGAAGTATAGAATAAAGTGCTATTTTATTTTAATTTTTTTAATTGTAGATTTGGGTCTTTTTTTATTCTTTGGTTAAAGCTAGGTCTGCCTGCCAAAGTGGCCACTGTTAGCCATGCCATGGTGGATTGTGGTTTGGGTGTACAGCCCTCTGCCTTGTGCAGAGGCATCCAACAGGCAAGTGCTGTGCAGCAGCACATTGTCATTTCTCCGTCATTGCTAGTGAGAGCTCACCTTCCTGTCTTCTGCAGCCTTTTCTTCCATCCCTTTCTATTTCTGTGGACCTTGGTGTGGGGGTACACAGTCCCCTTTTGCTGTGTTTGTGCTCTTTGAAGAGCTCCCTGCCTGTGGGGCTGTCCCTGCTGCTTGTGCTGGTTTTAGGCTAAATGAGCCAAGGCAGTTGGAACAGATTAGGAAGGTGGTAGTGACTGTTCCTCAGACCTGAGAGAAATTCGGGAGCATTTGTGTTACACAGGTGTAACAGGTCACCAAAGACAGGCTGCAGACACAGCCAGCAGCTGGAAAGGCAGGGAGAACTGGGGGTTTTGAGACAGGACAGAGAGGAGGTTTTGATTAGATATTAGGGGAAAAAATCTTCCCTGTGAGGGTTGTGAGGCACTGGACAGGCTGCCCAGAGAAGCTGTGGATGCCTTACTCCTGGAAATGTCCAAGGTCAGGTTGGATGGAGCTTGGAGCAACCTGGGCTAGTGGAAGGTGTCCCTGCCCATGGCAGGGGGTTGTAGATGGATTATCTTCAAGGTCTCCTCCAACCCAAACCATTCTATGATTCTGTGAGGAGACACGGAGTTGTCTCTGTTGTCTCATGCCCTGTTCCGTGCTGTATGCCAGTAATGGGACATCTCTCTGCCAGAGTGGGGGAATAATAAAGACAACATATGCTGTGCTCTCGGTTTCCAAAGCCAAGAATGGTTGCTTGGAGCTCATTCTCTCTCCTCATCTTTTTTTTCCTTTGGCCTGTAATCTGTGTAAGCATTACCTGTTACTCCTCTGTTTTCACTCCACAGATGCTCCAAGTGAAGTACAAAGTTTCATGTCCTGATGAACAGGTCATACTGTTTTCTTTCTATGGGATGAAATAAAGTTGTTAAATAGGAGCCAGTTTCTCAGTTCCCACTTGCCCTGGAAGTCTTTTTAGCGGAACAAGCTGAGCATCGCCTGCTCGGGAGTGGTGGGGTATAGGGGAGAGACTTCTGGAAGGAAACCGAGCTTATTATAACCGGGGATGGGGCAGGGAAGGAGGATGCCCCCTTTGTGAGTAAAGAGTGCAGGCGAAATAAGACCGCAGAGGCTGGGAGCCTCTGGAGTAGCTCGGCCAGCTGGAAAGTTTCAGAGCTCTGGGTGCTGCCATCTACTGTGGAAAGCTGCCCCCGGCTGGAGCTGCAGCGCTCCTGCCTTCCCAGCCCGGGGACTGACATCCGAGCGTGCATTCCTGTCTGCGCGCCGTCTGAAGCGCCGAAATCATTTCCCAGGCCAGCTGGTAGGAAATCATGGTTATAAGTCTATCAGGGAATTACAGTTTAATCGCAGCCTGTAGCAGAAAGACTGCACTAGAGTTTAGTATTTTACATGAAAGGCTGCTATTGAAAAAATGTTACCCTGCACTTCAATACATCTTTGCTGCCAACTGCGAGCCGTTTGGGCTCTGTCGGGCTGGCAGAGTTCACTGCTGACAGACTAAGAACAGGCATCAAAATCTGTGCCAGGGCATAAAGGAAACACACCAGAGGGGATTTTTAAAACAGTCCAAGAGAGGCAGACAGAGGGATGAGAGAGAGGAGAGCTGGGTCCTGCTCGGAGGCTGGGCTGGAAGGAACCATGCTTTTTTGCCTTTGGAAAAACGTTTTGTGGGCAGTGAGCAAACATTGATGGCATTCTTCTGCCAGCCAGTCAGCAAATAGCTCCAGCAAAGGAAGGGGACAGAGCAGCTCATGTGGGTCTTACAAGCCCTGTGAGAACTGGGAGCTGGTTTTGTTTGCCTAACAGCTGAAGTGATTGCTTCTGCCGCTCACCCTGAGAGGGTTCTGGGGGATCCTGAGGATCCCTTTCTGCTAAATAATGACAATTACTGTGGTCCCGATCAGAAGCAGGGCAAGGGGAGAAGGGGAGGCTGTTGGGAAGGAAAGGGGAAAGGAAAAGAGAAAGGAACCAAAAAAGCCCCAGCAATTCTTTGTGTTGCTGAAAATTGGTCATGAGCCCTGAGATATTGAATACGAAATCAGAAATACAAACCTACTTTACAGGAGAAAGGTGAAAAGAAAGTCTACGTTTTTCCTGACATGTTGTACTTAAGTAAGTCATAAACAAGGTCATGGGGAGGCTCTTCTGCTAATTTTCTCAGTGGCTGCAAGACTGTGGGCTGTTTGTAACTCTGAAATAAGTCCTTTCTTTTTGATACCTCAGACTGTTCAGGGTTTCTGAAGCAGCTTCTTTTAAGTTTAGTTCCCTGCTAGCTTTCCCAGTGGCTGCTTATTTGTGAGCAGCCTTACTGGGTTTTGTAAGACAAGGTGCCCATGGACAGAGGGGAGCAGCTGCTCGAAATACAGGCAGAGACAGCTCAGGGCAGAACAAGGTTATTTCTTTAAAGGAACTATTTCTCACCTAGTGAGGTGGCCTCCTTGTACAAACTCTTGCTCTTGGTGGAGTAAGTCTCTATACCAGCTCTATCACCCATCTGCCACAAAAAGTAATTGGTCTGTGCTGCACAATTTTGTTTTCTGCCCAGTAAGGGATGGATTTTGTTCCACAATTGCAATTGGTGTTCTATGCATGCTAGAAATGCAGTTGCATGTCTAGTGTTGGAGTTTCAGGAGTGGGTCTGATCAGCCTCTTGATCACAATATCAGGATGAGGATGGAGAGTAAAGCTGAACCTGATAATGGTGCAGCATTTGAAGGTAAGCAGGATGTGAAGGTACATATGTTTCCTCTCAGCAACTCTCTCTGTCTCACTTCAATCCAAAGGCCACAGAAGCTGAAAGAGTTTCATTGCTGACAGGTCGGGTTCTCAAGAAATTTTCTGCATCAGAGTAACCATTTTATGTTGCTTTTTTTGCATGTGTGTGTGTGAAAATAATTATTCAGTGAGTTGTTTGGGTTGGCCACTGTTGCTCCAGATGTTGCTGTTAGACTCTGTTCATCAGCAAAGATACGTGGAAGAAGCTTTTCCCTTCCTGTGCTCTGTAGAAGATTGTACTAGCCCTAATAATATACCTGCTGGATCTTGCAGTAGTTGAACTGAATGTTATGTAAGCAGGATGTGAACAAGTAAAATGTCCTGCTACAAGTAGTCACTAGGTGTAAAAGCAAATAATAGGAGAAAAAGTTATTTCTTTTAGTAGAAAAATCTATTACTCTGGATTTGCTGTAACTTGTGAATTGATTTTGCTTTATTATTAGCATGAATGCCAGATGTTCTTGTTGTGCTCTTTGCTTCTGTTAATACTCTTTTAAAATAGTCCTGAGTAAGCAGGAAACTTTGACCATTAACAAGATCCCAAGAGTTTCTTATCAATTTGTCTAACTACTTGTATTTCACACTGTTGGAAGACTTAGTGCTTGGAAGCAAATGAATTTGAGCCAGGTACAGCTCTGAGACAAAATTTTGGGGTTGGATTAGGAATCAACACAAAAATCCTCTCGGTTTGCATCTGTATCTCTTGGACTTGGGTCCTGTCTGTGGTCATTTGTGTTGCCTCATAAATGCAGCGAAAATTTATTTATTTATCAAAAATATTTGTCAAACTCTCAGCCTCTAGGAATTCTCAGATTTCACTGTAAGGTTGTGGTTTACATTTAGATTTTTTTCCCCTCACTTTATCTCCTTTTTTGGCTAATTCTCATCAGTTTGAAAAGTGACATATCACAGTTTATAGCGCTGATTATTAAAATTAAAACAAACAAAAAAGTTCCAGCCTTTCAGTCATATACATATATATGGAGTGCATTCATCCACATCACCTTAAGCTTCCTAAGTTTCCTAGTTTACATGCAAACTTGTTATCTCTGAGGTGCCACATGTGCACAGGCTAGACTCTAAATATTCCATTTTGGGAACATGGACATGCAATTTCTCTGTTGTAGCCCTTGTTTCTTGCTTCAGTTTGAGATCCAAAAGCCATTGGGTCGAAATGTTCTTAATTAAGGCTGTTCATACCTTTGAAAATCCTATCCATCACAGATCTGCATGACTGTGGATGTGCTCTGTGTTTATTGATTCAGCTTCTGTCGTGAAAGTAGCTGAAGAAACCAGCCCAAACCAGAAATGAGACCAAGTTTGCATCTTCATCAAAACTTTCCTCACATTGAAGAGCTGTTTGGGATTAGAATCCCAGTTCATGCTCATTATAGAAATAGTTCTTTTCTACACACTCAGGCTGACATTTCCCTGAACTTTCTCAAATTAGGATGTGGGGATGTGGTTTGAACTCATCGTTAGGACAGTTTGAAGGGCTTCGTTCTTATGCAGACAGATGTGATGCAGTGAATTTCAGTGGGTTTAGAGAAGGATAAGACCAGCTTGACAGAGGGAAAAATTAATTTCCTACCAAATCTGATTTTTATCAGGACCTGCCTTTAGCAGCTGACTTGTCTGGTTTGTAGCTTTGTGTTAAGATTTGTGTTTACAATGTCATTATGCACAAACTCTTCCAGAGAGAATGGTTTTTTCCTTTCTCATAATTAAAACAGTAAGAATTAATGATGGGCTGGGGAGGCTTGCTGTTTCTGTAGTAATGAAGTGGACTGCTTTCTGTGACTAAGGGAAAAAAGCTAATACAGTGATTATTTTGGTCTGAACTAAGTCCTGTTGTAAAAGATAGAAGTATTAAAGTTGTAAAAAATCATGACCCAGAACAGTAGACACATTGCAACTAAGTAGTATAGCTTTGATTCTAATGCTCAGCTAATTACAAGAGAAAATATGATCATTTCTTTCAAAATTTATCTTTCTCGCTCTGTTTTTATCTTTTTTTAAATTTTTTTTCTTTTTTNCTTTTTTTTTTTTTCTTATTTCCACCTAGGAATATTTAAACAAAAGTTACAGTCCCTTCTGCTGGCTTTACTGGACCACATCCCTGTGCCCAAACCAGCAAATTCTGCCCCTCGCTGCCTTTTGTTTGCAGTTCTTCAGCTGTCAGCATTCCCAGAGGGGCTGATCCCTGATCTCCCAGGGATCAGCTGAGGGCTGCAGGAGGAAGCCCAGCAGCCAGGGCTGGGGGTGCCCAGGGCAGGAGAGGAGAGAAGCTGGGGAAAGGGGCAGTGATTCCCCTGCTCGTGTCATCAGGGAACAGCAGCTCGCTGAGAGTCTGGCTTTGTGTTTGAGAAACCCCAGAAATGTTGGCTTCTTGTATTCAATGCGTTGTCCCTTTTGTTTGTGAGAAGTTTTCGTGCCTCGCTCTCCCAAGAACAGGGTCTCTTATTGTATCACCTTGTGTTGGAAGCACAGGGACGTGGATAGGTGGGCAGTCAGTAACTTCTGACTTACATGATCAGCCAAAAATTGAGATCTCCTACGCTGTTCCCATGAGCCTGGCAGAGGGATATAATGTGTTACATTTTTTTCCTTGATGATTTGTGGTTAATTTAAGAATATATGGAAAAGTCTTTTTTCCCTGGAGGCAGATCCTGACTTCCCTCTGTCTTGGATTGAATGCAGCATCCATCCTTCTCAGGTTTTCCTACAAGTCATGCTAAAATCCTGTTCTAACTTTGTCCCTCCTGCATGTGCAGTCTCATAAGGACATCCTGTTGGCTTTATGTCCTTCTCCTTTTCCATGGCTCTGTTTTGACCCCACAGGACACATCTGGGATTCCTGGCTGGCCTCCTGGGGGTGAAATCCCCCCTTCCTCAGCCACCTAATCCATTCAGCAGACTGAATGTCTTCTCACTCTCCTGCTGAATGGAAAGCTGGCATTCACTGCCTTGATGTTCCTTGATGTTTCACACAGCTTCTAGAATAATGTCTTTCATTCTCCTTTGCCGCTGCTAATTCTTCCACAAGAAATGTGCAACCCAAATTCCTACTTAAAATATGTGCACTGAAATGTTTCCAAAATATTTGATGCTTGCTAGGCCAGCTGCTTATTGTGATGTACCTGCTGGTTCAGCACATACCAAGACTCTGCTCTTTGGACGGTGAAAATGGAAACACAAACATCAATATTGGTCTGGGATCCTGTTTCCTTGGCACATGGAGGCAGCCTGGCACTGTGGGGCCACGAGATAGAAATGATCCATTGACACTGTGACTACTGTAGCACATACCAGAATAGATTTCAAAGATGGACTGAACTTTCAGATCTTTCAGGAGGAAGTTTGAGAGTCAGATGTTTGGGGAATGTCTTTCCCTAAGTTTTCTTGCATCTGCACCCTGTTGTCCACACTTGTGTTGTAAACCCCCAATCCTCAGGGTACTCTGAGGTCCATGAGCTCTTCTGATTTCATTTAAAGCAAAACCAGAGTTTTCTCTCACTAACTCTGAGGCTGGAAGTACAGGGTGGGTCATGCCTGTTAGGAAAGCCTAAGCTGGCTACCAAGCAAAGGTTGGATGCAGCACAGATGTTTTACCTCCTGTGTAGCTGTGAGACAGCCCAGGTGTCCTTAGCCTGGGAATCCCACAGCAGTAACACAGGACACTGGATCTGCATTCAGCTGCTCAGTCCTGTTTGGGGCACTGCAGAGTCCCACAGGCAGGTCACAGGTTCCCTGGACATCTGCAATGGTCACTGGCCTGTAAGACTCACCTTTAGCAATGATGATATCCCCAGCCACCAAAAGCTTTTCCAAAGCTTACCAGACACCAACTTTCCCCTCTTCAAGGATCTCTACCTAAACCAACCAGAACAGTGGAGGCTGTGAGAGCTGTTTTTGAGGGATTTAGGTCCCTTTCCAACACCGAGTCCTCTCTGAAGGTCTTGATGCGTCATGCTGATGCTGCAGGTGCACTGCTGTCCTGCTCTAAATCCTACTGCAGACACATCCAGGAAGAAAGGCACAGGTCCATTTTACTTTGCAGCTCTCAGTGCTGGGATGCTGGGCAATCTGTGTGGCAGAAGGAATGGAAACAGGAGCAGCCAGACTCTCCAAGACTGCGTGAAGGCAGGTTTTCCCTGGCAGCCTCCCTCATGGACTCTCAGCTGTTTAATAATGTCTTGAGCCTACAGTGCCTTTTTTTTCCTTTAGTGGAAGTACTAATCACAGTCTCATCTATCTAGATGCCTATTTTGATGAAACTCATACAAAGATAATATCTTTGAGACCTTTTCTCCCCTGTCCAATCTGAATAAATTCAGCCAACATTTTGAAAAGCTATTGCAAGGGAAACTGAAGAGAGACACAGAAATTGCAATGAGGTTATTTTCCACAGAAAACCAGCCTAAGTCCAAAAAGTTGTGAGAAAACTCAAGCCCTTACACATACCTTTTTTTTTTCCAGGAAAATAGCTTCCTTTCCATTTTTAAAGGAGATTTACATAACCATCCAGCCCTGTGCTGAGGGGGAAAGCCCTGCACTACATAAATATACTTTGGGCCTCATTTTATGGATGGCAAAGCTCACATAGCTCTGATAGGTGCCACCTGCTTCTGCTGAGGTGTGAGCTACTGCTCAGGAGAGAGACTGTACTGGAGCACCTTCATACCACAGACTGGAGCACTCTGGCACACCCAGAACAGCAAGCCTGGCATATCTCTCTGCTCTTTTCTGTAAGAGCAGCAATACTGTAACCCCCCAGAAGGCAGACTGCCACAGAAGTCAGGCCCTCAGTATCCAGAAGGTTCACCTTTACACTCATCATACAGCTACATTTCATGTCTTGGTATGAACTGGGATCACAGCCAGCATGACAGACACAATACTGCCAGTGTTAAACACTGAAAAATCAAGGCTAAAGTTGCTTTTTTTTTAAAAAAAGGAAAAAGTTAGAAATACTTACTGGGTTCTGTTCCTATTAGCCTTTTGGTCTTCCAGACATCAGGGTATACTTTAACTCTGAGTGCATGTTCACCCTTTATTGATTTTGCTTTAAATGAAATCAGAAGAGCTCATGGAGCTGGAGACCTCAGAGTACCCTGAGGATTGGGGGTTTACAACACAAGTGTGGACAACAGGGTGGAGATGCAAGAAGACTTAGAGAAAGACATTCCCCAAACATCTGACTCTCAAACTTCCTCCTGAAAGATCTGAAAGTTCGGTCCATCTTTGAAATCTATTCTGATATGTGGTACAGTATTCACAGTGTCAATGGATCATTTCTATCTCGTGGCCCCACAGTGCCAGGCTGCCTCCATGTGCCAAGGAAACAGGATCCCAGACCAATATTGATGTTTGTGTTTCCATTTTCACCGTCCAAAGAGCAGAGTCTTGGTATGTGCTGAACCAGCAGGTACATCACAATAAGCAGCTGCCCTAGCAAGCACCAAATGTTTCCCATTCCTGAGCACCTTCTGCCCAAAGGGGACCGTAGCTATCATGAGTTTGAGGCCAGGTCGTCTTCAGCCTGTCTTGGGCAAAGCTGAGTGAGGCAATGTCACAGAAATTCCCACAGAATTCCCCACAGAAATTCCCACTCTCTGTGATTTTCCTGAGGACAGGGTCTCTCTGACCCCTTTACCAGCACCACAGTAGCTGCATTTTAGTGTCATTCAGCAGTTCAAGCAAAGATGATCTATCATATCATAGGTAGTGCTGTGCTGGTCTGCAGGTCCCCAGAGTAGGTGCAGGAAGCCCTAATTTTTGTTGAGGATAAGTGGATGTAAATAGGGCTGCATTCTTTCTTCCAGTAGGACTTCATGCATTTGTGATCAATGAGGCCCCCTGGAGCTCTTTGGCAAAGCAGTTCTGTGAGCAGTAGAGCTGCTGAGAGCTGGTTGCCTGTGATTTATGTCTCATGATTAGGTTACCTGGAATTTAATATGTTCCTAGTGCTAGTTAAAGTATCCTCAGTATTGTCTCTTGTGCCCAAGAAAGATTGTGATCACAATAGCAGGAAAATATTAAAGCCTTACTCCTCTCCTCGCCTACCTGCTTTCAGGAAACTTATAACACCAAACTTTTGAGGCAAGTGTAGTGCCAAATCAGGTTGAAAACACTCATAAACTCTCAGAGACAGACAGAAAAATAAATATGCATGTCACAGCTGCATCAGCCCGATTTCTTAGGGAGCCAAGCGTGGCAATGGAGTGGCAAAAGAAAGTAAATGTCAATTCCAATGAAAACAGTAATGGTCATGTGTGAACAGATGAGGTACAGCTTCTGAGCAGCTCTCACTACCATTCATCTGTCTGTGCTTGGCTAGGAATTCATCAATGAATATTTCTGGAGTCTGGGGTTGGGAGTGCAGTGTGTCCTTATGTGCCAGAAGTAATTTTATTATGGGGAGATTTGGAGAGGCCGTGCAGGTTTACTGGAGAGGCAGAATTACATATGGGGGTGTTATAATCCAGTCATAATAAGTCCATGTGTGATCCCAGGCGTGCTCACCCACCTCAGTGCCTCTAGAAAAGCTCTTTCCATCACAGTCCAGAACACCTGGTGACTAGTGGGCAGCTTTTATTAACCTGATTGTTTTATCCTGTCCTCAGAGACAATTTGATTCTTCCTGCTTTGCTCCTGAAGAACTCTTACTGTAAATACCTTTGTTAAGGTGTTTCAGTTGGGGGGTCGTGTTGTGCCTCTGCCTGTGTTTTAATTCATGTGGTTCAGTCAAGGCAGAGAAATATTTTGAACCTGCTGCGTGTTAGTTTTAATTAGAGAGGAGGAAAATCGCAGCATGATTGGGTCCTTGGGGAAATGGTGAATTTCTGCAGATGATCCTTTGAAAGATCTCAGCAGTTTTAAAGAGAGAGAGAACTGTGAATGAAGCAGCCAAGAGATGGAGGAACAGCTGAAAAAATGCCAGTCAAGGGAGGGTGGGAACTGCACTCAGAGATTTCTCATGTTTGGATCTGATCCAAATGAACCAAAAGCAGTGTGAGACTTTTCTACTCATTGCAATGATTTTACTATTAGCAGACCCTTTTAGGAATCTTCTTTCAATACTAAGAAGAAGATGGTTCCTGTATCTGTGTGGCAATTTGTCAAAACCAGTTTTGGCGTGTTGGCAGTGCTGGAGCAATAGTCTGAAGCATGGAAATGCTGCTGCAGAAGTGCAGGAGGAACAGGGACACCTTCCTAGCCACGGTGTTGGTGGCTGATCCCCAGAAGGTCTTGGTCACAGGTGAGAGGAAAAGCTTGAATCCTCTCAAAAGCCCTTTGGCTACCCCATGTCCTGTGTGAATTCCATGGCCAGGGCTGGCAGTTTGACATTGTAAATCATAGGAAAAAATCGTGGCTGTAGATTAGAGGCAAAAGGTGATGGGGTCATGGCTGGGGAGAAAGCTGAAGTGTGAGTCTTCTCAGGGAAGACTTGGGATTTTACAGGAGCCCAGAGCTGCTGGGTTTCCTCTGCTTCCCCAGTGAATTACTTTGCCAATGGTTAAAATCCATTTCAACTTAATTTCTGTGTTCCATCTGGGTGCTGTGCAGTGGTAGCAGCACTGACCCAAGGTTTGAACCTATCTCAGTTGTAATTAATGGAAAAACTCCCTTTAAATGCGGAAAATCAGGAACTGGGTCTTAAGACACTTAAAATGTTACCATCAGTGGAAATACGCCTGCCCTGATTGCTCTGTGTTCCACTCAGGTCACATGTCTCAGCTCAGCAGCTCTCAAAATTTCCAGTGTATTCACCACCCACATGCTCAGATCTCAAGATGTCAAAGTCATGAGTACTTTTCTTTCATTTCAAATAAGTCATGGCATCCCTGACTCCGGGGACAACCTAGCCAAAAAGTAGCTGTAACTGAAGTATTTGCCTTAGCTGGGAACTGTACAGAGATCAATTAAAACAGCCAGTTCATGCTCACTGAGAAGTTTCTCAGATTTGGGAACTAAAACCTCCAGTTTTGAGGCTTCACCTCAAAATAAATGGATTTCAAAAGCTTGAGCCAAACCTCAGATATTTCTGGGATCTAGAAAAAAAAACCAAAAGTTTTGCTTAGAGTCCACGATGGATGTTTCTATTTAGATATTTACTACTTTAGGAGTATTTTCTCCCCTGTGCAGGATTGTGGTCCCTTGGTAGTTCTGCAGAACCCCTTTACAGGAAGAGTAAACCAATATATGGCACAAAATATCACTGCACTCAGTGCCCACCATTATCCAAGTGCACAGACCTGAAGGGTAGAACTGCACTTTATTTTCTGTGTGTAACCTGGAACAAAGTCATGGCAAGACTTGTTTAAACTGCCTTGGATGTGGTGCCCCCGTATCTCCATGGAGTGGGTGTCTGGATGGGGCTGAGCTGAGGGCCAGAGGAGCAGGGGAGGGGACAGGCCATGTACCCAGTGCTCAGCTGTCCTTTACTCTGCCCCTGCAGAGCCTCTGGCTGTGGTTGGCAGTCCCAGCACCAGGGAAAGGTGGCAGGCTGTGTGTAATGATCCCCACACAGGCACAGAAGGAGGTTCAGTCTGAAGGCAGGGAGCTCCTAGGGCGTGGTGGCAGCTTGACTTACACTCTGTGGGCTCTCACTCTCAAAACAGGAGTGCTCTGAACCATTAATAATAATGGTGTGTTTTAGCTGGGGGGAAATAGGTGTCTCTTGAAAACCACATTTCTGCCTTCCACACACCCCATTCCAGCACTCATCTGTATTTATTGAATAAGGTTAGTGGGTTATTTAGCAGGTTTCTGCAGCTGTTATCAGAGAGCACACTCTGTTTATGTGGCTGGCCTCTCCTGTTCTGTCACTGTCATAAGCTACTCAATTAGCAAAGGGGAAAAAAAAATGTATGTAATAGGTAACTATGGTTACCTGTGATGTGGGTTTTTTAGAAGTGCTCAGAAACCTAGTGGCAACACAGTTTGGAAGTTCAAAGCTGTAATTTATTCAAGAACTCTCTTGAATCAGAGTATCAAAAGCATTTAGAATAGATTCAGAACATTCAGAACAGTATTGCAGTCCTAAGTAGAAGCCGGTGTACAGGCCGACTGCTTGCTCTGCTCATGTGGGAAGAAAACAGGAGAGGGAGAGGGTAAATCTGCCCTTGTTCCACTTTTCTCCTGCACACCCTGGTAGTCCTGGCACTGGAATAACTTGTGAAAGTGGTGGTTTCTGAAAGGAGTGCTTCCATTCTCCTGTCGTTTCCATATTTATTCTGAAATGGTGATTTTCAAAGTGGTGAAAATACAGGGCCCCGAAGCTGTGTGAGCTTCCAGGGGCATCTTTCAAATAAAGGTGCCTACAGCAAAAATTCTGCCCCAATCATGCTGCTTGCTCAGAAAGAAAATAAAATCCTCCATGCTTAATTTAATGAGGACACAGGCTGGTGCTAACAGCTTTTAATGGGACTGAAAGTGCCCTTTGAAACATATGTCTTGAGGTAAATAATTTTACCTCTCGGCTGTTTCAGGGGAATCAGTGGAATTCTGTACATATTTGCCTTTTGCAAAGCAAGGAGCTGTTGTGGGCTCTTCCTGTGGGATTTTTGTCTGAACTCACGCAAGATATAGTGCCACCACAGTGTTCCCTGTCTGCTCTGTGGGCACTGCCCAAGAGAGGGGGAGAGCCATTTCAGCTGTCCAAAAACAGTCTCTACCAAACCAGCCAAGTACACAGGGCGCAGGAAAGACCTGTTCTGTCACGTATTTTATTATCATAACATGCCACTAGGTAAGGTGAATACTGGAAAACCTTGTATCCAGTGTATGACATGCCAGTTTATCAGCACACTTCCAGGAGAAAATTATCTGCTACAGGGTCAGGAGTCATTTCCCAATGAAAAACAGTTTGTAATTAAGAGAAGACATTGGGCTCATCCCTCTGTTAGATGTTTGCTGGACCCCATCTTCACACAGGTGATTTTTGCCCTAGTAGGCCAGCAGAGAAACTCTGGAGGCTCTGGATGCTTCCCCCAGTTCCTCCTGTTCAGCTGACTTGAAACACACAGCAGGTGATTTGTTAAGGGTGCATAAAGTTGGGGATATTGCAGTTCAGGCAGGTGCAGGGCATGGCCATGAAAGGTCAGGGTATGGTGTAGTGTGAAGTGCTGGAGAGTTTTCAGTGTTTGTACCGGGGCTGTGCTTGTATCTGTTAATCTGGAGGTTCCTTATTAATAGGCTGCACACTTCATTGATTTTTAATTAATTTCTGAAGAGACACAGAGGATAAGTGCTGCAGCCCACAGACATCTCTGTACTTATTGCAGTCCACATCTCTATTGATTGCCTGCCTAAGGAGCAGAAGTAATCCATTTTAAATACACTTTCTTGGAGAGGCTGAATGCAGTGCACAATACACTCTCCTGACTGTAATTGCATTGGCAAGAGGTCAGTGGCTGGCTGGGGGAGAAGTAGCCCATTGTTCAGATTTGCTGCCATGGGCTCCCTTCCAGGAAAGCCAAGTGATCTCCCTGGTGGGCAGTTTGGAACTATAGGATCAGGGGAAGCACTGGTCACAGCTCCTCCATTACAGCTGCATGGGGAACTCCTTTATAGGCTGCTGTTAGCCTTCCTGCCTCTTCAGAGGAAGGAGCTGGAGCTCGTCTAACTGAAGCAATTAATGTGAGGGAGCAGAATGCCATTCACAAAGCCTGTTGACAGCTCTCTTTGGTTGCCACTTTGAAAAGCATCAAACACTTTCCAGGAGTGCGTGATCCACTGGGAGCTGAAACCCAAAGTCTCTGAGCACTCCCCAAATCAGCAGACAGGTCTGTTCCTCCTGCTGGCATGTGGAGCACAGATTTCTGTCTATTTGCTTTTGAAACAGCAATTTGAAACAGCCTTTGCCATAAGGACTGTGATCCTGCCAGTCTCTGAACTGCAGTTACTTTGCAGTAAATGTTATTGCCCGGCAAGGAGAGTTTTGCAGTAATGAGTTTGTTATTTAGGCAGTTAGTTTTTGTTTAAAGGGCTCTTTCACAGAACAAGGTGGTGTTGGTGCAGGTGCAGCCAGAACTGCACGGAGTACAGTGGTGATACACTTGCTGTAAGCTCAGCTATAAGCTGCAATTTCTCTCTCCTCTTTGGGCTGCAGTGTCCTGAGCTGTGGTTTTCTTCAGAGCTAATAGGAGAACATCCCTGTCCTTTTGAGCTGTTTGGGAATGAGGAAGAGGAACATGGTCTGTCCACACAGCCCAGAAGGCTGGGACACCTGCTCCAGGGGAAAGGGTAACTCAGCCAGTATGACCCAGTTTACCCCCTGCATGGAGAATGGAGCTGGCAGAGGAGAGCACCTTGCGCCCAAGCTAAGAAAGCACCTGAGTTAATTGCAAAATGAAGATTAGACACAACTCCACAGCTCCCTCCCTCAGGAATCTCCTGCTTGGGAATGAACTTTGCACAGTTGTGGCTGTAGGTGGGACCAGAGCTCAGAGCCCCATCCAGCATAGCCAGCATTGAAACAAATACCTGCTCTGCATCTCATTGCTTATACTGCTTAATATATTTATGTAACACCTTCCATCAGAAGAATCTGAAGTGCTTCACAGGCTCTTTATATTCAGCACCACTTAATCCAGAAAGCTGCATAATTCAAGGGAGCCTGGGAGACAACTCAGCTTTCTACAGGAGTTCAGACAAAGGACATGTTTGATGATGCAGTGGAACAAACTCCCCTTCTGGTGTTGCCCAAGGAGCTTCAGCACCTACCCGGGGGGAGAACTTTATTTCAAGGGCCTCACGAGCTCAGAATTGAGAACCAATCAATTCAGCAGTGACCCATTTACCTGTGCTGTGAGGGGGTGAGGTGACATTCCTGAGATGTTAATTTAGGATTGGAGTGGGTCTGGGCCCATCAAAATGTCTGCTCAGTCCAGTCAATTAAGTATTGAAATGTCATAAGCTTATGAAATTGCTTCTCCTCTCATTTCTTTCCACTCTTTCTCCCTTTATGAATCACCTGTCATTTTGGAAGAGACTGCATTTTTCCTGTAATTCTCATCTAATCAGCCTCATAGCCTCTTTCCCTTCACTTTGGCTTCTTGAGTTGGTTTTGACCTGTTGTGCTTTAGCAGCATCTTTATTTTGTGTCCTGGGATGGAGTTTAGCAGTGTAGTAAATCAGGCTTTTGGACTCCTGTTTCTGGAACAAATAAACTGCAGCTGCCATAAGGTGCAAAGCAAATACCTGGTGCTGACTTCTTTTTATCCAGGCTTGCTCTTTTAATGTGCAATTGGCACTTTTATATTGCCACGGGTAGCGTGTGTCCTCTTGTGGTTGGTATGAAGTCAACTCATCCCAGTTTTGTGCTGCAGCTGAGCCAGCCCACCTGTGAGTGAACAGAATCTGGGTGAGCCACAGGTGGAGAGATGTAAGACTGACCTGTGTTCAGAATCACCACTCAAATTACCTGTGCAGGAGTTGGGTTTTCACTGGTTGCCTTTCTAATCCAGTTGCACTGGAATCCCATCTCTGGAGTCAAGTACAGATAGTCTTGGTCTTTGTTCTGTGAGCTCTGAACTGTTCAATCTTGAAAAGATTTAGCAAAGTCACGGCAGGAGTGTGAGGAAAATGCTGTTATCAGCAGGGTCCCCTCTGCTCAGATGGCAGATCTGGCAAAGGTTCTGTCAGCTGGTCCTGCTGAGGTGGACAGGACCAAAGCAAGAGTAGGCAAATGCAGATAGTTATATCAGCTTTGGATCCTAAGTGCATCTGAAGATGGCCAGCTTGAGAGAAAAGCACTTTTACCCTGAGATACAGGTTGCTACACATAAATAGCACATTGCTTCAAACTTAGACTGGAGGGAGGTGAAACCTTGAGGGAGCTTGTCAAGTGAGCAGGAGATGGGAAGAAATGCATTACTATGACATAAACTTCCTTTGTCTGCTCTTTACCAGAGAGAGAAGTTAACTCGCCTCCTGTAATTGAATTGAGCTCCTAAATATTTGGGCTTATGGACAGCACAGGATGCAGGACTGCTGCTCCCTTGCCATCTTCACCAGGGCTGGCAAAACTCCAAACTGTGGGAAATCAAGGCACAGCAAGCTCCCAAAACCTTGTGCACACAGGCCTAGACGTAGAAATGAATGCAGGGTTTGATCTAAGACCTTGGAAGAGACTTCCAAATTTAGAGACCTGAAGCAAGAATGGGGATTTATAGTTTAAGCAGAATGTTAAGGTAGGTAGTGGAAAGTTTTAAAGTTCAAAGTTTAGCACTAGAACTTGTTATAGACTTAGTAAGGAGTTGTAAGGTGTAGTAGTGTGAGTTTATGAGGCAGTGTACGATTGGTTAAGAAGGAGATGCACTGCAGCAAAACCGTGTGAGACAAAACAATTAATGATTGGTGCAAAAGACACTAACTAACTAACTAACTTTGTGGCAGTAGTTTATTGGCTGATAAACCTACATAAGGCATGCTAACTACTAGAGATACTGCAGCTTCTGATACGAGGATGTTCTCACCCTCTTGTGAGACTGATAAAGAGCAATAAATCATCCTCATACAATGTCCCTCTGTGGGCCCGTCCCCCTCAATCCCACCCCCAGACATTTTCAGGAATCCTTGGCAGGTAGCCTGTTGGAAGTGTGCTTAGCACGAGGTGTGAATCCCCAGCTGTGGCTGGTGGCATCCCCCTTCCCTGTCCTTGGCTGTGAGGGTGACCTCAGTGGCAGCTCCCAGGCCAGCCCACACAGGCCGTCACACCTCTGCAGCTGAGGGCATTTCAGTCTTCCTCTCCCACAGCTCTCTCTGGAGGAACAGCTGCCTGCATGGCCATGGTTGCTCCTGACAACAAAGGGCAGTGTTTTCCTTGAAAGTGTATTTAGCCCCAGGCAAAATTACACCTTTTCCATGGGGTATGTGCAGGAAAAGATGATCATTTGAGGCTTTCTGCAGTGATTCACATTATTAAGCAAGCCTTGAGTTATTAGGATGGTAAGAGAGCGGTCTCCAAGGCTGCAGATTACTGTCCAGGAGAATTGAGTTGGGCTTGAAATTTTCTTCCTTCATGTACCTGAAGAATGAGTTTGATGAATCTGCCATGTGTGCTGGCTTTGGTGGGTGGAAGTTATTATTAAAGAAAGACAAGCTACTCTTAATTCCAGGATGAAATAAGATCAACCTGCCCTCAATTTAGGGAAACAATTATATTTAGTGTAGAAAACAACCAAAAGTCACACTGAAAAAAAGTATTTTGCTGTGAGCGGGTATTGCTGAAGATCTTGGGGCAGGTGAAGGTCGTTACACTTACTTTTTAAATTTGATTTGTTCTTGCAAAATGATGTCTTGTGTCGTGCAAGACAGAAAACATATGTTCAACTTCAGTTAGTGATTCAACACACTTCAGTTCATCTCCAGCAATTATCCCAAAGGGACTTTGCATTTAATGACTTACATACCTGTTTGAATTCTGTCCTGAGTAATGAGTATCTTCTTTCTGGAGATGAAATCCAGGCCCCTGAGGGAAAGAGCTTTTCAGGCAAGACTTGTGCAGTTCAGAGTTGGGCATTCCCTGCACAGGAGCTGCCACTTTTGAAACAAATCCAAAAGCATCCTCAGCAGGGAGATGGGACTCCAAAAAGTCCAGAAAAATGAAGGAAATCTAATTACAGCCTCTGAAATAGTCTGTGTTCATACCTCTTACGCTCTGAGCTGTACAAACGGAGGCCGTGCTGGAAAGCTTCCCTCAGAAACTGGGAGGCAAATTACAAGAGTAGCAGAAAGTAACCCTGGTTATAATAAAGTAAGGGAAGAGCAAATTACAGCCACAATTCAAGGCGGATCTCAGGAGACAAACCTGTGATTTGCCCAAAAAACTTCATTTTCCTTTTTTAGAGAACCCTTTTTTTCACCTATTTTCTCCACCAACACAGCTTTGGTGATACTTCCACAGCACTGGAAGTCCTAATATTTATGAATCTAATTTGATGTTTTCTACACTGAAGTTCAGCACTTGGAAAGATCAGAAAGCTGTCCCAGATCATTGTCTTCTTTTGTCCCAGGGATTTTTTTCACACAAAGTCTCCTTTCCACTGTCCCACTCCAGTTTGTTACCAGCCAGCAGATTTTCTCATTTCCAGGTCTGGTATTTTTCTTGGGAAAAGAGCAAACCTGACTGTGCCTGAAGTGACCAGTCCAAAGTTGTTACATTGGCAGAGAATTTATAAACACTCCTTAATAAAATTGTGAAAGATCTTTTTTCTTAGTTCTTAACAGATAACTTTTAGTCTGTTCAACTCATAAAATGTCTTTTTGGTATTCTCTCATGGGTTTTTTGGGTGGGGATGCCACCAGCTGTGTATTTTTAATCATACTTCTGTATCATGTTAAAAGATTAAAGATTCATATAGAGCTTTTTTTCCTGCCAGATTCAAAAATGTCTTCAGATAGCAGTTCTCTGCAGAATATATGTTTAGACAGTATTGCTGCACTGAATACTGTAGGATTCCCTTCTTTAGATTATTTTCCTTCCACTTGGATAGTCTCATTTATTGAAAATATATACATTTATGCCTTTTCATTTATATTTCTGCCACCCACATTTACAGCTTGTTGATAGGGGATATCAGGAGTATCAAACATGTTTACACTGGGTATTCCCAAGAGGATTTACATTTCTCCAGAGCACAGGCTCTGCAGAGGATTTTGTAGCTGCCAACCAACCCTGCAAGGGATGGCTTTAGTTTTTAGATAACACAGGTGGGAGACAGCCCTGAGAAAGTTGTTTGACAACGAGAGGTGAAGCAAACTGTAAGTGCAATGATGCACAGGCATTTATTTTTGCCCTCTGTCTGGACAGAAAAGAAAACCAGCTGTGGTATTGCTGAGGAGCAAGGCAAGGTGTTGGTGAATGCACATTTTTTTACTTCCTTGAGAGAGTGTGAGATGAATGAAATAGAATCTTACTAAACTGCTACCAAATAACAGCACAAAATCAGAATAAATGGAAGCAAATTAATAGATTAAACAGTGAATGTCCTAAAGCATTAGCCTGCAGGTTTAAAAAAAAAATGCTTGAAATTAGAGAGAGTAAAATGGCATGGTTAAGGATTTGGTTGTGTAACTCTTTCAATGAAGGATGTTTTTGCACACCTTACCATCCATTCCTGCCATCGTTAACTAGAAAGAGGAGGCTAAAGCCTCGGTACAGGTCGTCTCTTTTGATTTTGACAAGACAAATTGTGTATTTTTATTTTGGCCAAAAGAAACCTGCAATGCTTTCACATTGTTTCAGTGCTGATAGGAGCAAGTTAATCTATTAAAGTTTATAATTTTATTTGGGCCTGATATCTTCTGATGCCAGCACAATTCCCTCATCAACTGGTATCATGGTGTGATTCTTGTGTGACTCAAAATTGTTTAGCCCATGAGATTTGTCTTTTTTTCTAGTGGTTTTAATTTGATGTCAAAAAACATTATTCTTTTAGAGACTTACAGTTCTGATGGTCAAAAGCCAAAAGTATTGCTTTGCACTTGGCAGGAGGGTGTGTTTGCTTCAACCAGCAGCTCTTCTACAGAATAACATAAAGTTGCTTTATGCCAAGGAGTCCCTGTGTCCTCTTTCAAAACTCCTTCATGTTGTCTGCATGAAATAGTGTTTATGCCAAACATTCTCACATGTATTTTCAAAGCTTTTACTGGTGTTTGCACTGAAATTTTCCACCTAAAACCAGTTTAGGGCTCCACTTGATGCTTTTTTTGTATGTACATCCACTTTCATAGAATCCCAGAGGTGGAAGGGACCTGAAAGCCCATCCAGTTCCACCCTGTGTCATGGCAGGGATATCTTCCACTATCCCAGGCTGCTCCAAGCACGTTTTGATGTTTTATGCTCCAAGCCCCATCCAGCCTGGCCTTGGACACTCCCAGGGATGAGGCAGTCACAGCTTCTCTGGGCACCCTGTGCCAGGGCTGGGTGCAGAGACCACGGGAGGCAGCTCATATGGGGACTGGTGCCTGTGAGCTCCTCAGGCTGTGAAGGGATAATAAAATCTGGCCCATGGCACTGAGTAATCTGGTTATTTTAATCACTACATGTGACTCTCTGAATTATCATCTGTGTTATGGGATAATGTGATCTCTTTGGTATTCAGCAACGACTTCTTAAAAATTATCATATATATTATACAGAGCTAATATATTAAGAGATACCTTAAAGGCAATTGTCAAGTATGTGATTTCATCTGTGAGTTCTAATAACGGTGGTTAATGTTATAAATGCCTTTTAATGAAATTACAGGCTTGTAACCCTGCCCAACCATCCTTTGTGTGTCATATAATTAATAAGACCAAGCTTTGGTGTTGATCTCAGTGTCATAAAGCATGGTGCAAATTTCCATACTGATGGTAGCTGGTTGGTCTCCCATCAGAATAAGAATAAGGTTAAGGCCAGGCAGTTTGAGTATATGTTACCTTATCTTTAAAGGCAGCTGGATGGGCTTGTTAACAGAATATACTTCTAACAGAATATATATCCTCATAAAAAAAAGGGCCATTGATCTAATGCCTCATTATAATACTACAGGCAATATTTTAAGGGAGTGAAAAGGTGAGGGAGTTGCAGCACTTGAAATAAAGAATTGTTTTCCTTCTAATGCACTGAGGATAGTGAAAATTTGTGACCAGCTTGAAAACCATTTGAAGATGGACAAGAATCTTTGTCTTGAATTAAAGACACTTGTCTGGAATGTAACAGAGCTGGGATTGTTTCCCAGTGTGGTCTAATTTCTGGGGGGCTTTGGCTAAATTGATTATTTTTTTATGGTCATCAGATTTCCTGTCTGAAGAATAAGGACCATAATATTTCTTTTCTTTGTCTCACATTTCCAGATTCTAAGCTTGCTGCAGCAAAAGAGTTATCTATGTGTTACTCTGTTGGGTTTTTTCCCTTTGGTAATTGAATCTTATAGAATCATCCATACTGGACTAAGTCAAGGTCATCTAATCCTGCCTGCTGCTCCGAGCAAGAGCAATGTTCCACTTCTGCCCTCTAGGCCATCTTCTTGTTGTAAATACTCATGATTGAGCCAGCCATTTGACATGTCACCAGTGCAAGTACCTCTCAAAAACCATGTAAGACTTATTAGCATTATTGTACTGTTGTTATTCCTTCAGGGAATGATGTACCTGGAAGAGAGGAGACTCGTCCACCGGGACTTGGCAGCCCGTAATGTCCTGGTGAAATCCCCAAACCACGTGAAAATCACTGACTTTGGCTTGGCCAGACTTTTGGAAGGGGATGAAAAGGAGTATAATGCTGATGGGGGAAAGGTGAGTACTGAACATGTCTGGAAGTAAATCTGCCATGCTGTGACAAACCTCCCCAAGTTACTCCTTAGGGCAGTGTTTCCCCGTGGGACTGGTAGCTGTGAAAGGGAGTCTGTCAGTGACCGAGCAAAACCCTGCCTTGCACAAGAACTGTGCTGTGAAAGCACACGTAAAAGCTGCTCAGTTTTTGCACAGTGAGCTTCTCCAGGCACTGAAATATAATTGCATGAGCAGTTCTCACACTCAGAATTAGTTTTTTTCCCACGTGCTCCAGTACGTGTCTTGTTTTGAATACGCTTTGGTTTGTGTCTTGTTATGAATACTTTGGTTCAGTGAGTGAGGGATGTTCGGGGGCATCCTGCCCAGGCTCTTTCTCTGGCCAGTGTACACCTCAATACCATGCAGTCCCATTTTTCCAGACAAGTTATTTTTGGGAAAACAAAAGAGAAGGCCACAGAACATGAGAATTTAGCTCTTCCTATCACACTGGAAGAGCCTGTGTATGTTATGTCTTGCATCCACCTCTCCAATACCATGCTGGATGCCAGGCCACTAAAGGCCAGCTTGAGGATCATCTTGAAACCAGACATTGTCCCCTGTTACTTTCCAGCAAATCACACCATGGCCATGTAGTGCCTTACCTCGTTTCTGCCAACTTCAGATTAACACATGATAAAATTCAGAAGGCAGTAAGTGCGTGGTGCTTCTGGCTGCTCCCTAAACATCTTGAAATTCCCCATTTCAATCTGTCACAGAATCCCAAAGGAATTTGCATCACCTGTCACTCCTTTTCCTGGACGTTCGGTTTGCTTTCTGTCTCTTTGCTATCTGTGGTTTTTTGTGCTCACTCCTGCCCTTGTCTGAGACAAGCAGCTGTTGCCAGTGTGTGCTGTTCTCCGGGATGAGCTGCTGCCTTGTTTGTGTGGCTGCTGCCCTTGGATCACCTGGGCAGGTCAGTCAGGGAGATGAAGAGCTTGAGAGGAGCCACCAGTGCTTTCCCATTTCCCCATGGAAGGAGATCCCCTGGCAGGGAAGGTGGGGTTTTGGCAGCTTTCCCTGGTTCCTTCATTTCTGTAATCCTCTCCTCTGTAACCCCTCAGCCTCTTCCCTCCATCTGACAGTGAATGACAGAAAAAGAGTTGATCCTTGCAAACCAGCTGTTCCCTGGCAGCTGTGCCCCAGACTTGTTACCCTGCTGAGAGCTCTGGAGCAGGATTTGTGTCAGATGTATCACTTCCCAGGTCCAGAAAAGCCTCCTGTGAAATCCAAAGGGGACACTGGCAGCATCACATTGCATTGAGAGCATGCTAAGGGAGGTTCAGACTGGACAATCCAGTGGTTGTCAACAGAGGTGGTGCAGTTTCCATCCTTGAAGGTTTTCAAGTCCAGGCTGGACAAATCTCTGACTAACTTGGCCTAATCTCCTAGGTAGCTGAACCTGCTGTGGACCTGAGGTGGGACTAGAGGCCTCCTGAATCACTTCCAGCCTGAGTTATCCTGTAATGAGGAAGGCAGCTTTGCTCCTTCAGCAGCTGTTCCCATCTGGGATACAGTGGGAATGAAAGCAGTGCACTTCTGCAGAGTTTAGTGGGGGAGGATGAACTGTCTTTGCAAGAGTTAAGGCAGCCTTTATTCCAGGTGCTATTTTTGCCATAACTCCATAGGTTGTGTTCATTAGTGAACTTCATGGAAGGTAGAGTTTCATAAGGGTTGGAATGAAGACACATCCCCTGTTTTTACACCCACCATCTGTTCAGATTTTGCCTGCAGTTACTCATCCTTTTGGTTTATTCCAGTACCTCTTGCACAGTTCCAAATGGGAGGCAACAAGTCCCTGCCAGGTAAAAATCCCCTAAGTGTTTGTCCATCAGAAATGGACAGGCTGCAAGGCTGTTCCTGCTCAGGAATGGGCAACACCACGAATCCCATTTTAACAGGAATCCAGAGGGTGAGCTGTAATGCAGGAATGAGATTTGCTTTGCCTGCACACCCTTCTCTGGCAGAAGAGATGAGCTCACCCCAAGGGTGAGTCACTGACATGGGAGCGTGGGGCTGCTGATTTCCTTTGGGGAGCAGCTTTGCTCGCTGCAGGGCTGACACAGAGAGCTGGGGTGGCTGCATTTCTGACAAATATTAGGAGTTAACAATAAAGCACTGCAAGTTCTCCTCGTTGCCTGTTTGCCATGATGGTGGGGATGGTGAAGTGTCACGGTCACTGCGTTGTAACCTGGCCTCATTAGAGAACAGTTGAGATAGCAGTGTTGCTATCTCAGATTGCAGAGATTGCAAGCTGTTAAGGGAAAAAAAAGCTGCTGCATTCCACCTTGTCTGCTGCACTTCAAATTTAGGGGAATTAAATGCAATTTTTCCATTGACCCCTCTTTATCCAGGTTTGATGGAAACACGAGTTTTTCTGCTACTTGTGAATCAGTAAATATCTGCAGGTGTGCAGAAGTTGTGTTCATCTTTCTCACCTCCCAAGTTTTATGAGACACGGCCCCATTTCTAGAGGGCAGGAACAGCCATTTCCTCTGAGGGATAGTGCTGCTTCTTTTCAAGCTCGCCATTGAAGGAGGCAGGGAGAAAGTTGTCTGCATACAGGATCTGTTTGTATTGTTTTAATAATGTATTTCTAAGGTTACATTTCTCTTGTCCTTCCCTAGATGCCAATTAAGTGGATGGCTCTGGAGTGCATACACTACAGGAAATTTACCCATCAGAGTGATGTGTGGAGCTATGGTAAATCTTCACGTGATTAGTTTAAGAAGTTGTGTCTTTTAAAAGCATTAAACCAAGTTGTGTTAGTATGTTAAAGAGATCCTCTTTTCTCAAAGGAGTTAATTCCAGAGACGTTTGCTCTTCAGGTTTTTTGGGGTTTTTTTTCCCTTTAAATGTGTAACTCTAAGCAGCAATTGTTACTGTTTCCTGTGTTACTTCCCTGCTCACTGGAAAATATTATCATGATGTTCCCCACTGGGGTGAGTGCCTCGAGGTCTGGTCTGGTAACAGTTGGGCTGATTATTATGATAGAAGAAGACCTCTTTCAGCTTAGCCACAGATCCATAAAAATACAGCTGCAGGTCACAATTTTCAGCAGTCTTTGAAAGGCTCAACTCTAAAAGCCATGAATGTCAAAAAACATTTTCAGGCTTATGGGACTTTCTCTACCTAGACTCAGATAAAAGGGAATTTGTCATAATACAGAGCAAATATGGCAAGAGAAAGAAAAGGAAGACACAAGCTCTCCAAACTAACTAGAACAAACGCTATTTAATTTCACAGATAACTTGGGAATTGGTGAGCTACACACACACAGAAAAAGTCATATTTGAGAAATGAGGTGTTCCTGCAATGTTGCTAATGGTTGTTCTGATGAGCTGTTTGCTACACCTGCTGAGCTCTCTGCCTGTTTATCTGCTATAGCCATTACTAATAAAATCATCTGTACCTTTGTCAATGGAAATTTGCAGCAGTGTCTGGGGCTATGGAGTCCTATTTGCATTTCCTGTTGCCATATCATTTTGAACCAAAAGGGTGTTCAGCTCTATTCATTACTCACTTTTACCTGTGGGTAGCAGCAAAAGACACTGTTTGCTGTGGCTGGGTAGCTGCCCCTCTTCTAGTCAGCTGAAAAAAGCCTGGCAGAGTTCAATTGATCTTGTAAAGCTGCTCTTTCTCTTCAAATTCTGTATGCCCTGGATCACTCAGGAAAAAAATATGCCTTCATTTATGAAACTCATTTTAAATGAAGGAAGGCTAGAAGATCTCTAATCAGAAAGTGAAAGACCATAAACAACTGACAGGTTACAGTTATTTAATATCAACAAGGAGATGAATGAGGTTGAAATAAATACGGTTTACTCATTGGGTAATTTTGCCCATCCCTTTTCACATTAGCATGACAGTTGTCAAATATATGGTACTGATCTGAGGCGTGCTTAAAATGACCTTTGCAATACAAATAAAAGTTAAAATGATGTGAGAGCAGCATTTTCAATATTTAAGGTTCTGTTCGGGCACAAATTCTTTTACTTATGATATATGATCTTTATTTCCAGCTCTGAGGCCAAAACAAATCCTATGGCTTTTCAAAAAGAGAATCTTGGGTTTGTGGTACCGCACTATTGTAAACTCAAATCCATAAGGTGATTTAAGGGGAAAAAGAATGCTAGCAGTGCCTGTGAATGAGTTACAAGGCAAAGCCAATGACCTAATGGTACTCAGTGCTGTACCTTTGTGGGAAATTGATGCTCTAACTTAGGGAACATCTGTGCTTTTTTCTCTTTAAAATAATAGAGTACATCAGGCATTCATTTCCCTTTTTGATAAAAGAGCGTGGTGCATTCTTTTGTTATTGCACCCATTTACTTTGCCACCCTTCATTTGTCTCAGACCTTTCTCGTGTGCCTCAGGTCTCTCATGCCATTTCTTACACCAGTAAAAATGAGGGAAGTTGCTTTCAAAGATTACCACAAAGTGCTGGTTCCCCGTTTTTCAGGGTTTTTAAGTGGCGGACTGTCACGGTTTCAGCCCAGATGGCAGCGAAGCACTGTGCAGTCACTTGCTCAACTCCTCCTGTCCAAACTTTGGAGTTTGACCAGGCACTGGTGAAGAAGTGATTGCAGTCCAGAAGTGGGCCAGGATACTCTGCTGTGAGAGACTGTGAGGGGATCTGGGTGGTGTGACCACTGACACTCTTTCCTGTGCCTAGGAGTCACCATCTGGGAGCTGATGACCTTTGGTGGGAAGCCATACGACGGGATCCCAACGCGAGAGATCCCCGACCTCCTGGAGAAGGGAGAGCGGCTGCCCCAGCCCCCAATCTGCACCATTGATGTTTATATGGTGATGGTGAAGTGTAAGGAGTTGGCACTTTTCATACCCCTGTGCTCCTGCAGGAGGGACACTGGCTTAGAACGTTTCCATAGGTGGCCTCTGACAGAGCTGGGAAACAGGGCAAGCTGCTGCTGCCGCCAAACAAAAGCTTCCCAAGATACTGTAAATTCCATTTAAATACCGTCTGCACATCTTTTGCAATTTTGCAATTATTAGCCACGAAGGGCCGAGTTAGCTCAGCTTCTTATTACTGTCAGATGTTATCTCGTGTGCTTGCTACGAAGTCAAAATTTGTATGATTGTTATTGTAAATCCTTGTCATTTCCATGACAATTGATTCTGATGTAAAAAAGATAGTATTAAACATAATTATGGCACATGGACACCCAGTCAGAGAAGGGTGTGAGGAGAAATCCCAATTCTAAATATTGAGGAAAGAAATCATGAATGTTTTATTGTAAGACTAATAATAAAAAGTAAAATTAATAGAAGAAATGCTGCAGAGAGGATTATTTTTTATCATTCTTAGTCCGGTACAAAGATTTATGAATATTTTTACTCTAGTAAAAAAGGAAAAAGGTCTGCACATGGTTTCTTCCAACTTTTTGTCTCCAAGATACCCCCTCTGATGATAGTATCCTCCAAGGTTATGCTTCTAATTTAAAAAGAATTAGAAATATCTCGCTGATATTTCTGGCTTAATTTAAGTGAGATTAACATACAGACATCTCATCCATCATATATACTGCTTTCCCTTTTGCTTTGTACACAAAAGCCCTGTAAAAAAGGAAAGGACAACTAGAAGTAAATTAAGTGTCATCTGAAAACAGTTGTACTGTTCATGGAGGTGTGGAAATTAATTTGTGCAAGGGCTTTGTTGAGTGTAAAAATGTCCCATCTGGTGAGACACATCCTTAATAAAAGTCAGTCAGAGCTGATATCGAAGTGTGCAAGATGGAGAAAATTGCAAGGTGGTGTTGCTGTCTCTGGGACAGAGAGGAGCCCAGCAAATTAAGAGAAATTCCATGCAGTAAGGAACAATCTAGTCTGGCCAAAACCAGGTGCTTCCCATTTTATGCATCATAGAATTCTAAATTCCCATTTTTCTGGGTTCTTTATTGCAAATTTTCTTTGGGCCAGAGCTATCAAACACTTCAAACTTGTTCATTTGAAAAAAGGGAATTATTTCCACCTTTGACGCTTAACCTTTTTCTTTCTCATCTTTCATCCAGGCTGGATGATTGACGCTGACAGTCGGCCAAAATTCAAGGAGCTGGCTGCTGAATTCTCTAGAATGGCTCGAGACCCTCAGAGGTACCTGGTAATTCAGGTAAGCAACCCTGCAGCACCACTGGGGTGGGAAAAAGAATTCTGTCTGTGACACTCAACTGTTAGGGGTGTTGTCTTTGAATCTTCTGAAGTTCAAGGTGCTCCTGAACCTTAAGCAAACAGTGACAACACTGTTACAGAAGCATGAAGTGGAATGGACAGTGTCAGCATCACAAAAATAATATTAATAATACAACAACCTGAAATTAATTTCCTAGACTGGAGTTTATGAGCACATATAGAGTCCCTGGCTTCACAAGCTTTGCATTCCCTCATGAAACCAGGGACAAATTTTGTCCATCAGTGGATAGTGGATCTATTTTTAGACCAAGGACTTCCTTGGTTCTAAAGTTGATTAGGCTGAGTCTTTTTCCTGCACTGCTGAGATCACAAGCAGGGCTCTTTTCACAGCCTAAACATGAAAGTTTCTTAGAAGACAGGGAGTTGTGTCACACTGGTACCTCTAATACTAGGGAGGAGCTTTCCCTCTCTGTGCTGCTCACACTCTGAGGGCTCTGGAGGTTTCCCAGGGCTCATCCCTTCATTCCATGGAACTGCCCTGTGGCAGCAGGGTGATACCTGGTGAGTTCAGGTAGCTGGAGCTATGCCTGAGTTACAGGCATGTGTCCTCCCCTAATTCTGTGGCAGCCTGGACCTGTGTGTGTGTTAATTCCAGCTCAGACTTCAGCCACACAAAGTGTAAGAGTCTTAGGTAAGGGCCCAGTGTGTGAGCAGATCAAAGGAAAATGAAAACTTTAAAGTGAGGTGATGGTGAAACACCAGAGCAAGGGAATAATGTGATTCAGGGAATTGATGTTCTCATGCTGTATCTGCTCCACATCATGGAGCACAGGGCAGAGCTGCACCCAGCTGATCCTCAGCTTCACACTCACATAAAAATTCCTGGGGGAAGAGCCTCCAGAAGTACAGCCAGTGCCACTTCATGTCTCCTGAATGGGTCCAGTGCCAGTCCCACAGCGTGGTGATGGATTTCACTGGGGACAGCTGCCAGATGGCTTGTGGCATGTTCCTGCACACTGTGAATCATCCTGCTCTCCTTCAGCTTCAGCACAAGGAAATATGGTTGGAGAGTGAAATACTACTAGTCCAGAGGAATTGTGGTGCTGAATGAGGAATTCCTCTTGCAGTGCTAAATTCCCCACTGAATGAGGAATTCCCCACTGTGGTAAATTGTAAGTTCAGCTGATTCTGGAAAGATCAGTCTGAGTAAATGACTTTGTTAGATAGGACATGTTTCCTTATTCCAAATACCTCTTTCCTCTGTTTCTCCCCCTGCCCTTCCCTCCCCTGTTGTGTGGTCTGGTGGGTGTTTCATCTCTGCAGTGCTCCTTGCAGACAACATGAGCTCCTGGAGGGCAAACCAGGCTCACTGGTTTGCACTGGTGCCTCTGCTATCAGCGCTCCCCCATCCCTCCCAGGTGCAATCCAGCAGCAAGTTTGAGCTTTTCAGTGGGTCTGCATGCACCCATCATTCCCTGCTGGATTCCACATTTGGCATAAGAATTCTTGAGGAGTGGGAGGCCGCTCTCCAGCCAACCAGTGGAATTTAGCATTGTTTCTGTAGGCTGATAGGTGTTTGTGGCATGGGCTGTCTTTTGGGATGTTTGGTGGCACCAGGTGCCACAAATCCACAAATGGATTTGCCTCTCCAGCTCATAGGTGTTATTTCAGGGGACTGTTGTTCCCTGGTTTGATTTTTGTTGTTTTCAGCTCTCTTACATCCTGCAGAACTTTCCATACAGATAGGAGAGAAATTTACCCTCCAAGTCCCTCAAAGTACAAAGTGAAGCAAACATCCAGACATGAGTTTCCTTGTAATTCTCCACCCCTCCTATCTGAGTCTAAATAGCTGAGGTATTTCACAAAATATGTCAGAACTTGGGTCAGAAACTGATCTTGTATGGGAAAAAGAGAGAAGAAAGAACAAAAGCTCAATCACAAGAATGCCAAAAATATGGTTTTGCTTGATTCATGCAGTTACTTCCTTTTCATCATCATATTCCCAGTAAAACAAACAAACAAAAAACAAACCCAACAACAAAATAAACCCACAAATTATGTGGATATAGTGCTTTGGAACAAAGGAACCAGTGTGTGTGGTCCTTGCAGCCTGGCTGCCAGGGCATTAGGAAGGCTGAAATGCTCTCTTTGGGAAATTAGTCCATCTTTTGATGTTTTTCCTCTCTCCATACAATCTGTTTAGGGAGATGATCGTATGAAGCTCCCAAGTCCAAATGACAGCAAGTTCTTCCAAAATCTTCTTGATGAGGAAGACCTGGAAGATATGATGGATGCTGAAGAATATCTTGTTCCTCAAGCCTTCAACATTCCTCCTCCCATCTACACCTCCAGGACAAGAATTGATTCCAACAGGGTAAGAGCAAGCTCTGACAGAAAATATTGGTTATTATAAAAGCACCGGTGGAGATTTAAGCACACCAATCAAACACAGGCCAGCACTGCCTTGGGAATTACAAGCTCTCATTGTAAGGAGAGTGGCTATAAAAATGTTGTCACTGGGCTCCCTGTTCATTGTGCCCCAGTGAATTCTAAATTAATAGCCCAGCCTTGAGTGAACAAAGGCTCAGCTTGGGCTGCCTGTCCTGGAAGCACAGCTGAGGCTCCTGAAGTCAAGCAGTGTGGCATCTGCACTGTGACGTGGCCAGGAAATCCACAGCCCTGGTGCTGCCATCCTGTTGTCTTGGCAGGGCTGGCACTGATGTCACCGAGGGCAGCTGGAATATGCAGATAATGTAGCTTTTGTGTCTGGAGCCAGATTTCCAGCCCAGCCCCTCTTCCTGTTGGCACGTGATGCCTTCCCAGCCCCCCTTCCCACATGTGTGTTTGTGCTGAGCACGTGGCAGATGTTGGCAGGCTGGTCCTTGCACCCTCCCTGTCAGGGGAGGAAATGCTCCTCATTGTACTTGAGGCACAGAGAGGGTGCAGGGGGAGTTCAGCTCACAGAACTCCAACCAGCTAAGGGATAGGGGTACAGGCTCTTTCCCCACACTTCATTTTGTGTTACTGGAGCAGCAGGGGTGAACACTGCTCCCTACCTTGGGCATTCCCAGTAGGATAAGTAACTTTCTGGAGGTGTCTTTGTCTATCCACTAACTGCTGACAGCTGCAGAGCAGTGTCAGCCCTGCTGTGTGAGCTCTGGGGTGCTGAGTCCTGTCCTACATGCCTGTGCCCCGCTGCAGGTGAGGAGCTAAGTCAGATCCCTGGAATCTCTTTTCCCTGCTCAACAGGTCTGACCTCTGGCTGTCTCTGTGCTTGGCCTCGGCCTTGTAACAGTTCAGTTTCCCTTCTCACATAACCAAGAGATGGTGAAGTGCATTACTGACGGGAGGGCATTCCCACAGGCATCAGGTGTCCTTTCACTAGGGACTTGTTTTCTCTCCAGGCTCCTTTTGGTCCAAAGTCACAGTTTAAATCCTGAGTATAGTCCTTTGGAAATGCTGGTGTTTGTTCCTCCATGGTTTAGACACCTTTTGGACATTGATCCTTAGCTGAGGTAGTTCCAAATGCATAGCCAGGTGTGAGCTGATTACAACATGTGAGACAGGGGAGCCGAGTGGAAGAGCCAAGGATAATCTGAGCCAGTATCCCTCCTTGCTTTGACCATACCCTGCGGGAAGCTCCTTACCCTCTCCTGAGGAAATCAGTGCTTTCTAGGAATAAGGAAGACAAATCTGATCTTAATAGTCAGTTTGGAAGGAAACTGCTGCTGTTTGAAAGGCAAGGAAAGTGGAGATGTCTGGATTCATGTAGCATTTCTCCTGCATCACTGAAAGACAGTGAAGTGGGGACAATGCATGATTTAGCAGTAAGTGAGAAACTCTTTTTGTGGCTACCAGAGTTAATTGATGGTGATCTGAAATAAGTCAGGTTTACTACTAGCTCTCTCTGGAGAGGTTGTTTCCTTTCCTGCCAACTTCTGAGGACAGCAGTTACCTTTGGAAGGTACTCACTGTCACTGGAGCTCAGCTTGACACAGTGGAGTAATTCCATTGACACCAACACGGGGCTGAGAGGGCAGGGGCTGACATCTTGGGTGTGTTATATTCATCTCACTCCCATATTTGCTGGAAACACTGGGACACATTTAAAGGAGAAAGGCTTAGTAGAAAAATGTACTTGCTTTTTCAACAGCTCCTTTTACCCTCTGTCTTTGGTACCAGCCCCATTGAGGAGCCCACTAGAGCTGAGGGAATTCCAATACAAATCCTGGAGTTAATATTCTAAAAGATTTTTTTACAATGTGTTATTTGGGCAACCAGCACAGTCACTGGGATAGTCATGGAATGAAAACACAGGCATTTATTTTTATCATTAGTAGTGGTGGTGATGGTGTTATTATATGAAAATGCAAATAACTTTCACAAAGCCTTTGCCCAACTTCAAAGCACACCATTGCAGCTGCTTGCATACCTGTGATCTCGGATTCAGCAGAGCTGCAGAAAGAGACCCCAGGCCTAATTTTTGCCATACAGAGAGACTCCATCACATTCTTGACGTGACGTCTCCTTTCCTCAGCTCACAATTTCCCATCTTGGTTTGAAACTGTGATCTTGTACCACTAAAGACAGTGGGAGCTTTGCTTTGCAATTCAATTTAATGACAGTAGGAAGACTGTATCCTCTTCTCAGTAACTCCTGTTGCTGGGAATTTTTCTCTGGCATTGTACAGCAATCTAACATTTAAACAAAACTAGAATTACCCTTTGCGAAAGGTTTTCGGTTTTTGAGCCAAGTTGTCTGACCCAGATCAGACAGAGAGGTCAGAGAGGGCCAAGGTGGAAGTAGCACTCCTGGTTTCCTTTGCAGAGAGGTGTTTTCTGAAGGTAATACCTGTGTGCAGAAAGGCACACACGTTTCTATTGCCTTTGTGAAGCACTCAGTTTCTCAGTATGGTAACTATTCTTTTAGTGAAGATTGGTTTAAACATAACCCAGTCACTCCTTTAAGGTACTCGTGCATTTCTGTGCATAGTTCAGTGCAGATGGATGTCAGCTACAGGAATCACATGGAATTGGAATGCTGTCAGAGCTCTCTATCTGCACTTGTCTGATTCTGTCTCAGTGTTTCCTTTGGATGGTCTCTGATTTATGTTTGTTTAGCGTAGCATATTGATATTGCACAAACTCATTATGGTGCTGCTGCAGCCACATGAATGGATACAGCTTAGGGAGTTTGTGTTCACTGTGTCTGGCAAATTGCATTTTCTGGGGAGATTGTAAGGCAGTTTGGTGAAGGAAAACACACAGAAAACAGCTCCATGATCTCCAGGTCGTTTTCAGGGATAGGAAGCATGAAAGACACTGTATGTCCCACCTGAGCTGTTCCAATGGCAGTTTTGGAATAGTCTGCCCAGGGAGGTGGTGGAGTCACCATCCCCGGATGTGTTTAAAAAGAGACTGGATGTGGCACTTGATACCATGACCTAGTTGAGGTGTTAGGGCTGGGTTGAACTCGATGATCTTGAAGGTCTCTTCCAACCTACACATTCTGTGATTCTGTGATTTTAATGGCCAAGGGGTCAGTCAGTCGGGGCACTGTGCTCCTGCTCTGTGCTGACAGTGTTGGTTGAATGGTCCAGCAGCATGGCTCCATGGGGACAGGAGTGGGCAGGAAGGAAGCAAGAAGATTGTGACCCTTCTCACACGTAGGCTTTGAAGTCACGGAATGAAAGAAGAACAGGAGCATTTACTTTCTCAGGAAAGCCCCAGAGTTTCCCTGCAGTGGTCTCAGGTCTAAATCCTTGCAGTTTCTTAGTGGGAGAGGCGCCACTGAAGGAGACTGTGTAAAACACTCCTCCCATGGGAAGTAAAGAGCTATTTACATGTGCATTAACACCACAGTGCTGCAGCCTGTGGATAGAGCACTGGAGAGAAGGAAGGCTTCTGGGAAGTTGCCAGCTCCCGAGAAAGTCTCACATTCTTCTTCCTTCAGGGGTTACAGAGATTCATGAAGCTGCAAGGCTCAGACACAGCTTCAGCATTTCCATCACATCCACGCTGGCTCCCTGCTGGCATGTCCTTGGGACCTCCCTGTGCTGCTGAGAGCACAGCCCTGCACAGGCTCTGACCCTTAGCAGTGGCCTCTCTTGTGAAGTCCACTCTGTGAGTGCTGCAGCTTTTAAATAAAAATTACCATCCTAAGCTAAATTGAATTCTTTCATTGGATCAGAAACTCTTCAGCTGCAATTTCGTCTCTGGCTTTTTCCAGCTTTTATTTTCCACTGTCTAGAGATACTCCAGAAAAATAGAGTTTTAGAAGCTCTGTGCTTCTGGGAGATAAGCTGAATCCTCAGGAGTGTTTCCATGAGCACAGGACCCCAGCTAGGGCTCCAGTGTCCTGCATTCACATCCATTAGATGATTCATTCAGGTATTTTTAACGAGTGCTGTCCTGTGTGTGCAGAGATAATGCTAATACAGCAAGCACTCTGTGTGCCCCCACGATGCTTTTTGCTCTAAATCCTTGGCTAATTCCTGATGAAAACTGTCTATACTGTTTATTACTCACTGATCCTGTCCCTGTAATTTCATTCCATGCACTGTATATCATGGAAGTGCCTGTCCACCCTGCAATTAAATATCAAGCAATTTTTTTTTCAGAGATGTCTAATCCATATGTCCATAGAGACTGCCCTGCTTGGCTAAAGCAGACTGTGGGACACTGGGTGCCAGTTTTCAGTTTCCTGAGCAGCATCTAGTGTGCCACTGCAGCAGTCCTGGCATGGCCTTAGGTCTGGTAGTGCAGCTCTTGGCAAAGCCAGGAGGTGATGCCTCAAGTTTTAACTTTTTTCAGGTTCTGTGCTGCCCAGGGGTGCAGTTCTGAGCATCATATTAAGTGTCAGTCAGCTCTCTTCACAGACTAGGGAGACAAAACAAATCCTTTTCCTGCTGAAAAGGACAATGAGTACAAGTTTTCAGGCCCAAAAGCACAAACAATGGTGGACTGAAGAGAAAACAAGAAGGATGGGACCTCACAACCTGAAGCTGTAATTGGACAATTAAACCCCAATATGCAAATAGACCAAAACTTAGAAAAGTGTGAGACCTTGTGACCAGTCGTCCATTTTGTGACCATTCTGGG
>VZDJ01000029.1:860713-966253 GCA_008694505.1 Cyanoderma ruficeps | reverse complement strand
TTTTTTTTTTTTTGTCACTGTCACTTCCTTATGCAAGTGTGCCAATAAAATCTCCCATGCCAGAGCAGATGGTCTTGTAAATGAACTAGACATTGATTCAAAGCATTTCACAGCATTTCAGATGATTACACTGAGTAACTCTGTATGGGCTCTCTTGCTTCTTTAAAACTGCATGATTGCTTAGAGAAGTTGGTCTGAAGCCCTTCTGTATGTCTTTTGCTAAACACAGCATTTTGTGTGTTTCCTTAGGAGAGTTTAGGCAACTGGCTGCACACTTACTGCCTTCAGAGCTTTAGGGGAATTCTGACATTCCACCAAAGCCTCCTTCCAAGAGCTCCCATTCCCATTTTCTGCTTTCCTAAGTTTTAATTTCAGAGGTAGGAACCTCCTGTCTATTCTGCTCTGCCTTTTGCATTAAGCACTTCCCAAGAGCTGTTAGTGTTTAGCTGGTGTCTGGCACACCATCACAAGTGTTTTACCTATTTACTTCTTTTCTTCTGGAAAATTCTTCTGGGTCTGTTTCTAGTCTTTGTTGAAAGTGTGGATAGCACCAGGCCAACCTTATCCATGAAAAGCAGGAGATGAACCCAGACTAAAACTAGTCAGCCTAATTTCATTGTTCAGAATGAAGAAGTACTGAGAATACGCATGAAAAAATAAACTATAAAATATATTACATGAAAAATCATTTTGGTCTTAATAATTTACTTTAAAAGGAAAGCTTCTTACAAAATACATGTATCTAGAACAGGGTATTTAAATACCTTTTTAAAACTTGCTAGGCTTGCTAGAGGAGAAGGGAAGAAAATTCCTCTGGAGGACTCAGATGGAATAGATGATTCCTGGCTCTTCACAGAGAATTCTCTGAAAGTGCTTTATGGCAGTTAGTTTCTTGCTTTGCAGACAGGCTGGCTGAAATCAGTGATCTCTCTCAAGGAGTAAACCCTTCTCAGCCTGAACTGATTATCAGGACCAAGTGGTCAAGTTAACTCAGAGTTTTGCAGGGAAGTGCCTTGAGACAGTGCTTTGTCAATGCCTTAGCTATTTTCTGTCACATTCAGGCACATAGCTTCAGAGTCAGGCATAAGGAGTTAGAGACTGTCCTAAAGAATTGGATGATATTTTGGCTACTACAAATTGTGAGATGGATTAATAACAAAATCAGCACCTCACAGCACTTTCTGCCAGCTCAGTGGAATCAGTGGGAGAGACTGTATTTGTACATTGCTTCCATCCTTGATGCGTGACATGTAAATTCACTGAGCTTTAATATAAACTGGTTTGAAATCAGGCAGCATCTGCTTGATCCATGAATAGCTGCTGGCTGTGTTAACAGTAAAGAAAGCTCACAGCTGATCCCTTTTCTTTTCTATCCTGAAAAGAAAAAGTCAATAGATATAAAAAGAGTAAGTAATAAATATTTTTACACTGCACTGATGAGGCATTCTTGGAAAACAGCAAGCTAAACAACTCTACATAATTCAGTAGATGGAAAAGTGGACTGAGAGTCAGGAAATAATTATGAGAGCTGGGAGAAAATTTTCCTTCTGTGACGAGATGTGAAGCAGAAATTGTTAATGGAAAATATCCATTTGAGAGGAACACTATTTGTGTTTTTCTTAAAATAATAAAAGCACCTAAAAAATACACAGGGACATGATTTGTAAGTGCACCAGGCAGGGCTGCAGGCAGCTGCCCCTTAAACACCAGTCTGACCCCCAGGGTGGAGAGAGCTCAGTGTCCCAGGGCAGTGGGACAACTGGGATAATGCTTTGGGAGGACTCCCAGGGGGCAGGAGGACTACAGATCATCCTGGAAAATAAACACTAAATACTGTAATTTCTAAACATAGATGCAATGGAGCTAAATGCCAGCACAGCCTAAAAAACCCCCCTTTGTTAGCCAGAGTAAAAAGTCTGTCTTTCTTGTTGAATGCTGCAGGAGGGGAGGGGAAAATAATTTTCAAAGCTATAAAAAGACTCTCCAAAAGATGCAGTTGGGAGGAGTGGGAGGAGGCACAGATGAAGTGTAGATTTAGAATGTTGAAAAATGATTATTTTATCCAAATCAGCTGGATGGTTAGTTCTTTTAGACTGTTATTGCCACCAGAACCTCAGCTCTGCTCTAAATCAACTCAGCATTTCATCAAGAAGCCTATTCTTTGCTTTAAGAGACCAAGAGTGCACAATTATGGGTTTCTTTTCCCCCTTGCATAATAAAATTGGGAGATTATCATCAAGTTTCTATTCAGATTTTAGGAAGGCTTTTTTATTTTATTTTTAAAACCCATCTTTGTCTGTAAAAGCTCCCTGTTCAGGCCAGCATGTGGCAATGATTACTGCTGTAAAGGCTTCGATGGAGATGTGCTCTATTTCATTCTCAATGAGGGTTGATGGCATTTTGAGAGGCTCAGAATATCCTTTGATTACTGTATAAAACAGGCTGGGGAAGATGGCAGTGCAGTGGGCTCATAGGAGGGGGCTGCTGCTCCTCCCAGGATCGCTCATCAACTTTCTTTTGTGCCTTTTTTTTTTTTCCCCCCTTGTCTTCCATGTCACAATCACAAATCATGAGTGTGTTGTGGTTTCGGTCCTGTTCTCCATCCTTTCCCTGTTTTGGGATTTAAAGCTGGAGGTTTGTAGAGAAAAAAAGATGCTGCTGGTCCTGTGTTTTGGACAGCACAGGAGCAGGAGCAGTGCTGACCCCTCTGTCCCACAGGGAATTGTTGGAACAGGTGGGAAATGGCACCTCGTGCCTTTCAAATTGTGGGGAATTGGCTCAGTGTTCAAAAGTGCCATTTACTGTAAAGTGTCTTGGAGAGTGTATTAGGAAAGAGAGTGACAGAAAGCTAGTCCTGGGTGACAGGAAGGATGGGAGAGTCAAGGGGATTGAAAGGAAAAGAGAGGCAATGCCAGCTGTGTCTCCTCCTGCTCTGCCCTCTGTTTGACACTCAGATGCATTAGTGTCTTTGCATTAGATGCAAAGTAAAAGGCAAAGGGAATCCTTGCGTCGCCCTTCTTGTGTCCTGCTTAGCTCAAAGTGCATTTTGTGCCAGCTGAAATCCGTTTGCCAGCCCCTCTGGAGGTGGGAAGGATGCAGATTGCTGAGGTCCAGAGAACAGGTGGGTTTCCAAGCCTTTAGTGCTATAGAGCAGGAGAATGTTTTTATTTCCATCCCGGGTATCAGGCTCAAAGAGATGAGGCTACAGGAAAGCATTTCACCTACCTTTTCCTGTCAGTGCAGCTGGATACTGAGTTTTATGCCCAAATTGATTTATGCATCTCTTAAGAGATTATTTTCATTGGCAGTGTTGTCATCTTTGGTCTCTACTTGGTGCAGTGTTAGACTGAAAAATACATGGTTTATGTCTGGCATTTTCCACTAACAGCACAGGAAATACTCAGTGCCATGTATAGTTATGTTGATCCCCATAGCTGTGCCAAGATTTTGTTTGTGATATATGCCATTTACTGTTCACAGGCCAGACCAAATTAATCCTAGAACACAGCTTGGGTATCCCAATCCATATGGCCTGCTCTAAAAAAGAGAGTTAACTCTTAAAGAGTTAAGTATGAAAACAGCTGTTACAAGAGAACAATGCAAGGGAAGGTGGTGATGACTTATGTGAAGCTGAGAAGTTGGTCAGTACTGACCTGATCCAGGGGGGCCGGGGAAACATCTGTACTGACTTTGGGCAGGTTCAGGGATGTCTTAATTGTGAGACATTCTGCCAGGACATGGGCTGGCATATCCAGCTGACACAGGCAGCCTGTGGGAACTGAGTTAGAGCTCAGGCTGCCTGCAAATCCTGCCTGTCCTCTGGCAAAGAGCAACCAGAAAAAACTTAGATGTAGACTCAATCTTTGTTTCTTCTGTTTATTTTTTCACTCACTGATCTAAGCTGGATGTTTTGTCTCGTCTGTAGAAGAAGCAGTTGTTGGAGACTGAAGCAAGCACTTCACATAAGGCTGATGTTTATACTATTTCTAGACTTGTGATCAACATTTAAGTTAGAACATGTGACTCATTCTGAGAAAAGGGACTGCTGGAAAAGGGGCTGGGACATCATCATTTCCCATAAAGATTCCCTGATCCCCAGCTTTATGGCCAAGGAGTGTCAGACTTGTGTCAGGTGCTGTGAGCTGTAGGGACAGATATGCTTGAACCTTAACAGCCCAGGGAGGTGTCTAATTCTTCCTTTTTATATATGGCCCTTCTCTGAGCAGGGGCTGGGGCCAGAAGCCCCCAGAGGTCTGCAGAGCCTTCCAGCAGTTACTGTACAAACAGCTTTCCATTTCTATTTAACATCGCACAGTGATCTCATGGTGCGTGTTTTTTCCTTTGGTTTTCATCTCAGAAATGTTTGCTGTCTGGAGCAGGGCAGAGCAATCTCCAGATTCTGTGGAAGCAGGAGTGCAGCCAAGCAGAGGTGGCTGTTTTCCTGGAATGGCCTTTCCTATTTGAATTTCAATTTGGATCAGTTGTAAATACCAGGCTGCTCCCTTGGCATGTCGCTGGAGTTTGCTTGGGGGCTGGTGGGGCGCTCTGCATTGTGTGCTCTGCCTGCAGCCCCAGCAGACCATCCCAAATGTTATTCAGATCCACTCATATAGATCAGCTGTCCTTCCTGCACAACTGCTGAAATTTTGGTGCTTGCAGCAAGCTCTCGTATCACACAAGGCTGTGTTTTGGTGACTCGCTCCCAGATATTCCCTTGGTTTGAAATTAGGTAAAGAGTTCCTGGGGGAAGGAGGAGAGTGGGTTGTTTCTTGGGGCACACAGCCCAGGACTGATGAACAAAGAAGTTGCCAGAGCTTGCTCAGGGCAGATAATCATTGAGTTGCCTGAGGCATGGAGCACAGGATGCCCCTGAACAGGCCTTGGGAGCAGCATCCCAGTGAGAAGGCCGGGAGTGTTTTACTCCTGCTGTTGGGTGCTTTTTGTGTGCAAGAGCAGAGGAAAGGAAGAGGGAGTTGGGTTTTATGCACTTTGAGCAGCATCAGAGTGGGTTCAGACGTGTGTACATTCATGCTGGAGAAGCCTTGCCTTTAGCAGAGAGAAATCTTCCAGTCCCATGAGTTTGCTTAAGAGCAAGAAACAGCAGTGACTGTGCAACCCTATCAACATTTCTGTGGGTGGCCAGGAAAACCAGCTCTGCAGCAGCCAGGGGGACCCAACAAGGCTTTGATTTCATTACAGTTTAAGAAGCAGCCAGAAAATATCATGCCCCTGCTATAAAGGGGGAGATATTTGCCTTTAGGAGTTTTTAGAAGCAAGGAATTGGGAAATGAAATTAATGAACAGAAAGCAATATCACAAGCCAATATTCACAGAAATGTTATTTACCACTCTGATCAAGGCTCATTTTACACAAACACTAGCTGTTATAACAGCTGATGAGTTGCTCGTATTTCATACCAGAGGGCCTCAGAAAAAGGCTTTAGGAGACATTTTCTTGGGTTATTCTTCCTCTGTGTTGCCATATTTTTGCCTAAAACTCAATCATGTGGTATACAGAATGAAATCTTGGGCATTTCTGCTTGTGGGCAGTTCAAAAAGTGAGGCTCCTGCTGGAGTCGGACGAGTTCCCCTGTCGATGGATGTGTGCACTCCACAACTAATGGATATAACACACATTACACCATCAAAAGGGAGCCAGTATCGATTTATTCTTTTTTGGTATGAGATTTCTTAAGTAGTAAGAAGCTGAGACTTCTTAAGTAGGCTTATGTAGTGAAGTCTTTGAGCAACCAGCCATTAAGGTCTCTGTCTCAAAAGGACAGAGATGATAATTCCAGTGAGACTTCTAAGATCAGAAATCCAAAATTCTATGGCTTTTCAGTAAAGGAACACCCACTGATTTTTTCAAGATAGTATTTTAAATGCAAAAACAACCCCCCCACTGCTGTCAAAATCAACAAAGTAAATTGGATTTCACATACAAAACAAGCTGTTTATGTTTTACCTGCTAAAATCCAAATATATTTTCTTCTCACAGTGTGATTTGTGTCCTGACCAATAAGAGTTGTCTGAGGGTAATCTTGGAAGCCTACAAAATTATGACCTCACATTGCAATTACCAGTCAATTTCAGGACACTTAAACAATTATATAACATTTTCAAGCCAACTAAATGGCACCACAGCTGTTTTCTTTGCCTCCTGTTCCAGTGGAACAGTGGCCACAGGGTATCAGCTCATGGGGAAAAACAGTAAAGAAGTAAAAAAAAAATGTGCATACAGTGGTGGAGAGAGCCATGTGTAAGGTTCTGTGGTAAGGGGTGTTGCAAGACAGGTATGTTTAGCACAGCACTAAAGGGGAGGCATGAAAAAACCACAATTATAGTGATCTTAGTTGGCAGGCCACTGACTGGAAAGGCTCTTGTCAGCAAAACCAGCAATAAACACATTAACGGCAGTCCAGTGGCCTCATGCTGCATTGGGACAGGACTGTGTGCTACAAGGACCTGTTACTGTGTTGTTATAGTTGCAGAGCATGTATTTAAATATTAGAGTCACAGCCAAGAAGAGCTAAAGATAAAACAGTGTGTTTAGCTTTTTGTGCTGAGGATGGAGCAGAGCCCACAGACACGTAATGTGGCCATCCTAGAACAGTACTTGTTTAAACTGCTAATCTTGGAAACTTTCACTGGCAGAGGGGTATAGCCCTGTGTGCAGAAGTCAAGCCTATTGGCAAGAAACTTGCTTAAGTTATCTTCAAGACATCACTGAAAGATGGGAATTGAAAGTACTTCAAAGACAGCTCTGCCCTTTTTCATCCAGAATCAATGAACCAACCTTGGAAGATCGTGGGAGTGCCTGCTTGGAAACAGGGAGATGTAAATAGAAGGGGTGTGGCTTTTGTGGACATCTTTCCATAACTGCACCTGAAGGTCTTCAGATAAAGATCTGCTCTTCTATTACGTCCTTACTAAAATCATCTCGAGTTTCATTTCCAGGCTGAGAAAAAAGCAACAGTGCAGTGTCTCAGAGCTATCAGTAGGGCTTTAAAGCAGCATCTGGGAGGCTCAGGAGATTTTTTTTTTACATTTGTCTAACACATTCTGCACTGTAGCCTGTCCTTGCCCATGTGTCACTACAAGTGGACTGTAAATCTGGAGGGGTTTGGAGGTAATCACAGCATCTCCAGTTTTCAGGGTGTTCTCTGATTAAATGGACCTTCCCAATTATCCTAAACAATCCTCTTGCACAAGCACCTTGTGAAGGTGGAGGCTTGCTGCTAAGTCTGTATCCAGTGTTGCTGGTGTCTGTTCCCTTTAAAAATGTAACATCTGGTAAAGTGTCTTGTGTTCCATCTTGTGTTCTGGCCTTCACTCACAGTGAGCCCAGGAGGGATCTGTGGCCCTGCCTAACACTGGTGAGACACACAGCTGCTTGTTGGGGCTGAGGCATTTTCCCTGACTGAATTTGAATTTTGGTGCAGTCAGAAAATCTGCCTGATGTGCATGTTTCTCCCAGTTAGCTCATACAGCTCGTGTGACTTGTTTCATTCGTGTGGCCTCTTGTTATGTATCCCATCATCCAATTTTCTTTCCTGTTAGAGTGAAATTGGACACAGCCCTCCTCCTGCCTACACCCCTGTGTCAGGAGTAAGTATTTCACATTCAGCCTTCATCCTTTAGGCTTTCTTCCTTTCTTCACTACTTTTTTGTCTTTTTCAAACTCCTTTTTTCTTTCATAAATGACCCAAAAGCCAACAGGTAATGAAGTGTATATAGAAGGAATCAAATAGTTAATATCTCCAGACTCAGCCTGGATTCATGTGGAGAGTCTGAAGACCCACATCCAAAATTCTGGCAACTTTTCTTGAAAAAGCATTTAGGTAAAAGGCTTGGATGAATCTGTGCATCTTTCCTTCCTATCTCTAGGTCATGATGTTGGAAGTTCCTTGCATGTCTGTGCTGAGAAGAGCTGAACCACTGAGCTGAGGTGCCAATACAAGCATAGGCCACCAGCCTGAAATGCACTTCCTGATGGAACTGCACATGGTGTGGGTGACCCCACGATTCTCACCACAGAACACACTGAAAGCATCCCCCCAGGAATAAACAGAGATGATTGTGGTTTCTACCCCAGTCAGGAGGAGATTTCCCAAGCATGAGGTTTAAAGGGCTTTGGTCAGAAATCAGGGCAGGTTTCCAGAGTAATACAAGAGGAGATACCACCTTCACCTCTTGCAGCTGTGTGTGCCCAGCCCCCAAGTGCCTAGTGCCAAGCTCTCCTGCCCCATTTCCATCCCCACTGAGCACCGCTGGGCAGATGGATGCTTTGTGGATCCACACCAAAGCCTGGAAGCACAGCACAGGCAGGGCACGGCAGGGCAGGCACAGGAGGCACAGCCATTGTTGTTGAAGCTTCTCCCCTCGGGATTCTCCTTTCCCATGCTGTGTCCTTTCTCCCAACAGAACCAGTTTGTGTACCGGGATGGCGGCTACACTGCGGAGGTGCCCATGCCATACCGGGCTCCGGGCTGCATCATTCCAGAAGCCCCAGCTGCTCAAGGGGCCACAGCTGAGATCTTTGAAGACTCTTGCTGCAATGGCACGATGAAGAAACAGGTGGCAACCCTGGCAAAAGAGGACAGCAGCACCCAGAGGTACAGCGCTGACCCCACCATCTTCATCCCCGAGCGGGTGGTGCGGGGAGAGCTGGATGAGGACGGGTACATGACACCGATGCGAGACAAACCGAAAACAGGTAAATATTGCCTTTCCAGAGAGGCTCCTGCTCTAGCCTGCCTGCATTTATTCTCTTTGTACATCAGCAGCTTTTCATCAAAAAATGGCTTTATTGAGTTACCCATCAAGGTTGAAGCATTCTGACTAGATTAATATTCCTTTACCACGGGCATTTTGTTTTCTCTCCTGAATTTTCTACTTTGAAATGCTCAAATGTGCCAGTAGGTCAAAGTTGGTAAGTCCCCCTTTTACTCTTTTTTTGAGAAATAACAAGAGGAATGAAAAAAAGCCAAGACCCCTTCTTACCCAAACACAAACCTTCAGCTATTTCCAAGGAAAGGATATATCTTCAGCCAGCCATAGTCCCAACTTTGTTTATTGATCTTTTTATTCTTGGTTTTGTGCTTGGTAAATGTCATGTTGAACCTACCACAGAAGTGATACACACAGCTGGCATTTCATACCCAAGAGAAGTCTAGGATTGAAAGAACAAGATGTGCTTTAAAGAGAGCATCACTGCAAGGGGAAGATTGCCTAAATCTGTGCTGGCTCAGCATGCTGCACTTCCCAGTTTGCCCTCATTCATTTCTTCCTCTTTAAATAATGATAGAAGTCATTTAGATGTAAGAGGATGTGTCATTATTCATTTGCTTCTAAAGCTTTGTATAAGCTTTAAAGAAATTAATAAATGCAAATAAAAATTAATAAATGGCAAGTTGCTACTGTGTTTGCTAAGAATTTGGAAACCACTTGTCCTTTGTGTTATATGAGGGAGGAATGGAGGGAGCCCTGGGGCTTGATCCACAGCAGCAGCAGTTGAGGGAGTCTCCCTAGCAGTGATTTACTTTCAGTGTGAGCCCACGTATTTGTACCCCATACAGGTGCACCCTTGGGATCCTCAGAGTTCTGCAGGAGCCACCTGAGCTCTCAAGGATGTGGCAGGAGCAGCTCAGGAGAAAGCAGCTCCTGCCTGGCCCCCTGGGCACGGACATTGGGTTGTCATGGTGTGGCCACACACTGTGTGTTCCATGCCAGCTGCAGGGTTCCAATCAAAGCACTGCTTGGCTGTCATCACTAAAAGAACAAATGTTCCCTCTATTCACCTCATACTCAGTGATATCTTAGCTCTGGGTTCAAGGGTCTTCATTGGGTCATACTTCTGCCTTTAATAGTTTTGTCCCCATTCTGGATGATACCAGAGGATCCCTTGCACCGGAACTCTGTGGGGGTGTGTGCAGAGCCCTTGAGCAGCACTGTGTTGCTGGAATTGGGGTGTTAATCCACAGCAAGTGATTTGAGGCAACTGTAATATGCTCCAAGTCCCATTTTGCAGCTGATCTAAGGCTCTCTTGTTCCCTTTCCAGGGCACATTTGTATAACTTTTTTTTTCATAATGCTTCAAGGCCTTTTGTCCTTCAGGGATGAAAGGTTTTTAATCAGGCAAATTGTTCTGTTAGAAATGAAGCTGTCTTAAAAGTTAGCCCCTGGGGATAAGCTTAGTGCAGAGAGGCTTAACTAAGATTCCTGTAGAGTTTTCTGGAAGGAAGGACTGCAGAGCAGAGGCTTTGCTCACAGGTCCAAGGTTGCAGGGGCAGAAGTCGGTCAGCATGTTTGGTCTGCAGGTCACACAGTGAGAGGAAATCCAAGGGAGCACGTGGACTATGATGGCTCAGTCAGAGCTGGAGTTTTGTTGGCCAGTGTGCCAAGATATCTGTTTTAACCCATATTGCCTGTTTAGCTTGTGAATATTTCATTTTTCACAAGTATGTGTTCAACACAGTTGGCTCCCGATCCCATCCGGAGTTCTTGGAATGGCTGAGGTGGAGGGTGCTCTAAGTCCACGTGCTGCTTCTGGTCACGTGATGCTACACGGGTGGATTACTCCCACTCTTGGATGACTGATTTTTTATCTTCCTTTAGATTACCTAAACCCAGTGGAAGAGAACCCATTTGTTTCCCGACGGAAGAACGGAGATCTCCAGGCTGTGGACAACCCCGAGTACCACAACCCTCCCAACGGGCAGCCCAAAGCCGAGGACGAGTACGTGAACGAGCCCTTGTACCTCAACACTTTTGCCAACACCTTGGAAAACGCCGAGTACCTGAAGAACAACTTGCCGGAGAAAGCCAAGAAGGCCTTTGACAACCCAGACTACTGGAACCACAGCCTGCCCCCACGGAGCACCCTCCAGCACCCGGACTACCTGCAAGAGTACAGCACAAAATACTTTTACAAACAGAACGGGCGGATCCGGCCCATAGTGGCAGAGAATCCCGAATACCTCTCTGAGTTCTCCCTGAAGCCTGGCACTGTGCTGCCCCCACCGCCCTACAGACACCGGAATACCGTGGTGTAGTGGCTGTGCTCTCACTGAAGTGGAAAGGCAACCCCTTCTAGCTGCCTCACTCGTAACTCTCTCGCTCCCCCTTTCTCCTGCCCTCGCCCGTCCTCCCTCCCTCCCTCCCTCCCTCCCTTTCTCCCATGAGCTTCCTCTTCTTGCCAGTTCACTCATTTTTGATATTTCTAAGTGAAAGGATGTCTTGGAGTTGGTTGCAGATTGGGTTGGGAACCTGGAAGGAAGGAAGGAAAGAGACTGAAAGAAGGAGTGTCCAACCTGGCCTTTCCCACTTGCGGCAGATGCAGGGGGTTGGATGCCCAGAGAAGCCAGCTGCTACTAGGAGAGGCCAGTGGCAGTGCTGCTGTCGAGCTCGTTCTCAGTGATTCAACCAGACACTGTAGGGAAAGCCACAGAAAGGCTGATTCTTTCAGCAGGAACTGATGAGAGTCTGTACAGCATTCCTGGAAATCTCCGTGCAATTTCCATCAGGGTGAAAAATGGACAATTTTTATATCCTGTGTGATAGCGTAGTAATTGAGATTGAGAATGCAATTTCTTTCTCTAACACTTTCTATCCCAGCAACTGAAAATGGCTAACATAGCTTTTCAAAAACATTCAGATCTTCATTGTGGCTTTCCAAGAAATGATAATGTGACTCCCACATACAGCTAAACCCTTCTTCTGAGCCACACCGTGATTTTGTGCCAATTCCCAGCCACAGAGACTCCTGCTCAGAACTGGTACCTGACATGACCATTTTTGTATGTGTGCCAACACAACAAACACTTGAAACACAAAACACCTTTCAGAAGAGAGTAACAAAACCACACCTCCGATATGTTCCTTTTGAAGCTAAAAAACAGACCCAAGAAATGAAGATTTGTATGCCAAAAGCTTTGCTTTCCTGTTTTATACCTGCTGACTGTAAACGCTTCAAAAGATTGTCACTAATTCTTCCCTCTTTTTCTTCTTCATGGTCATGAAGGGAGCTGGGGATGCTGTCAGGCAACACTGAGGACAAGACAGAGAACTGAAGAGTTTGATGTTCTGTGGGGTGGGGTGGGAAGGGTCCTTTAAAAACTGGAAGACAGACACTGGACTGGAGAAAACGCACATAGCGGTTCACTGGAAAGTTAGTTTGCACTTAACCTCTGATTTTATTTGAATTTTCTGGATTTTGAATGAAGCAATATGGAAGTGACCAGCAAAATACAAAATAATAATTTTAAATTAAAAAAAGAAATATAAGTTATTTGTAAAGGATGACTGTGGAAATGCCAAAATGAAGCAAATCAAGTCTTTGGAACAATGTCTGCCACTTCTGAGAGGCCGATGCAGTGACTGCTTCAGAGAATACAGTGACAGAGCAGCCAGCTCTTCCTGCTGCTCTGTGGAGGACAGCAGAGCAAGCCCTGGAAAGAATCAGGGGAGGCAAATGTCCTGCTCTGGCTTGCAGCACAGCACAGAATACCGTTTTTCTAAAAGGAGGATTACTCTGGCACAGAAGACAGTGCGTACGAGGTTTGAGAAGTCACAATGTGCATGATTTTGCAGAGCTTTCTGTCAAAAATGTAAATAAGTATGAGTCAGTCTCCTTGCACTTAGTTCTGCTTTTATCAACCTCAGTTTTTAGGTAGACACCCCCTGACCTGCTCCTCTTTGGAAATCTCTTTCAAACCAGAGTTCTGGATGTCTGTAGTGACCTGGGGCAGATGGAGCTGGGAAAGGAGGCGTAAGGGCCGGAGACACCAAGGCTTGCTCCTGGCACACCAAGACCACGTGTGTAGGGGCATTTGTGAGCCTACTTCCCACCAAACATCTTAAGGAACTATTAGGTACCTTTGGAGATCTGCCTGTCTCTATCCATCAAGGCTTTTAAAGGGAAGAAACGATACCTGGTGGTATCTTGGGTGATGCAACAGTATTTCAGTTTATGTGCATCAGCTCTGTTAGGCTGACATCTTTGGGGTGGCCTAACCTGGCAACAAAACCAGCAATTGCAATGGCATCACCCTCCTCTAAATTCCTGCCATTCCAACAGCTTGCCACATTTAATGTTAGGGAAGCAGAGGAAGGGAGTAAGAAACAAGCAATAGTTACCTGAAGCTTAGTGGCTGAAGGTCAGCTTGCCAAAGGTGTGCAGAGGTGTCAAACCTGGGTTGGTTGTTACCCTTGTAGATGGAAAACAAACTGTTTGTGATCACAAGGCTGGTTCAGCCAGCGAGCTGTTTGTGCACCAGGTGTGCATCAAGTACATAGCTGAAGGTTCTGCAAGCAGAAAGAGCAGGTACAGTTCTTTGAGCTGTCAAATGGTACCAAGGTGGTTTGTGGTGATAGGACCAATGGCCAGCAGACCACTGTCATGGGATAGATGGACACAGTCCTGCACTGAGGGGCCTCTGCTGAGGCACAGAGGGTGCCATGAGGCCCTGGGTGGCTGCTCACAGGGTGTCTCCTGATGCACAGGCCGAGGTCTGCCAGGCTGCCTGGGGACAGAGACCAGCACAGCAATGTGGGTGTCCCATTTCAGCACAGCAGCTGCCTGCAGTACCGTAGGGAGGTGAAGGAAGGTCGATTTGTCCCTGAACAAGTCTTGTAACAGAATAACTCCTAATGGAGAAAAAATATGAAGTGCTGGTGCAGCTCACGTGATGGAATTCAGAGATGAGCTCAGAGGCTGCTGGGGCAGAGGCAGGCACGCCTCCAGAGCCAGGCACTGGGATGGAGCTGCTCACACAAGGTGAGGCCCTTTTGTTCCTCTGGTAATGAAGTAGTGCTCATGTTAGAAACAAGCCCATGGAGTAATCCAAATGTAAATACTGGTGGGGTTTAACAGTTTAACATTTTATTTCTTACAAGGCTTGAATTATTTATTAATTTTATTTGTTGACTGTGGGTGTGCTATAATATATTAAGTAACATGGAAATGCAGAGGTTCCTGCAAGTGGGGCAGCAGGGAAGCTGGAACAGGAGCTTGGGCTCTGCCTGGCAGCCAGGATGAGCTATGCAGAGCCATGCCAGTGGGATCTGGGATAGCAGAGGACAGGCAGAGGCTTAATGAACACAGTGATTAGAGATGAGGGAGAACTCCACACACTGCAGCTTCACAGTTTTTTTATTATTATTCTTTTCTGAGCATCTGGTTTGAGTTGTTGTTGCCAAAACCGGCCTTGCCCAGCAGATGGGCCTGTGTGGTGCTGAGGCTGCTGGTGAACCAACCCAGAGAGCTGCAGTGATCTGAACCCTGCCCCTTTCTTCTGGAGGTTCTGAGCTTAGCTGGCAGGTTCTGCCTCTTTGCAAGAGATAGTTTAATCACAGCTAAAGAAAAAAAAGAAAGGGAAACTGAGAGCAGAAGTGTTGGCTGCTTTAATCTGACCAGCAGAAACACCTGGCTGTCCCTAACTCACATCTTTGCCTTACTGGGTATTGCTGCTGGCTTGGGGAAAGAGCTTGGGCAAGTGCACATGACAACATCATGGCAAGCATTCAGCTGGGATTCATATGGGATGAAAGATGAGGGCCAAGCTCTTCAATGCATGATGACAGGTTTGGGGGAAGAGCACCTATATCTGCACACGAACTGCATGGTGTCAGCACAAAGCAGCAGGTGAGCACATCAACAGAAGCCCTTTGGGTGTAATTCACTCTCTAGTATCTGTACACAGCACACTAAGGTTTTGTGGGTTTTAGAATGCAGTCTGGTGTTTATAAATGTTCTCCCTCCTCCTGTCATGGCCTGTGTGATGGGAGAGCAGTGACCAACTCTTCAAGAGCACGTTTTTACCCGAGTATGGATCAGCCACTGTCCAAGGCACAAAGCAATGAGCTAAAGGAAAGAGAATAGATTATTTTTTTCTGATCTTTTGCAGCATTACTTGTCGTAGCTGTTATTATCTACTTGAGGGTTATTGCAAGCAGATGCTGGGGCCGATTGACTCACTGTAACATAATTGGCTGAAACCAACTACTTTTACATTTACTTCTTCAGATCTTTTCAGATTTTTCTTTTTCTGTAAACAGCCAGGAGGGATTTTTACATGGCCATTGGCTCAGATGTAGCAGAGTATTTACAACTACATTTCAAACAGGTTGTCTCTCTCAGGTAGCAAGAGATGGAAATAAATCTGCAATAGGAGCCACCATGTAGGTCTGTTTCAGGTACCCTGAAATCCTTTTCTGTGCACAAAGAAATGCTGTATTACCCCTGGATGTACAACTTAGTTGGTAGAAAATGTGCTTCTTGACAGCCAGACTCATATGCAATGATCTGACACCTGTTCCACTAAAGATCTCACCCTCAGCCACCACCAGTCCCAGCCCAGAAGGAAGGAAAGTGGCAGCTCTGGAAGAGCAGCTCAGCCCTGACTCTGTGGATCCAGTCTTTCCATAGTTTTCCTTAGAGCTGGGAAGCACAGGGGAGAAGTATGAGTTGTGAGGTGAGGCCGCCTAGAAATACAGCTTGGTTTTGGAGGATAGAAAATCATATATTAAAGAAAAAAAAAATCTTTTTTTGTCTAATGGTGTGTCTGCATAGATGTTGCCCATCATGGAGGCAGCTGACAGAATGATGGGATTGTTTGAGCTCCTTTCTTCTGTCTGGGAGATGAGGAGACTGGCACAAGGCAGGGTGAGGCTGTTGGTCATGTAATTCCCCAGGATGGCTGGAGGCTTCCCCCATGGGGATTCCTGGCAGGTATGTCCTTACAGAAGGAACGGCCACTGCTGCACCACAAACACACACAGGGACACTCCACTGCAGTGTCCAGCCCTCTAGGGAGGAAGGAATGGGACGGCTGGTGTCTCACAGCTCCCATCCTGGTTTCCCAAGTGCATTTCAGAACTGTGGAGCTCAGGTGTTCACATGCTTGGAAGGGTGTTTGGCTTGAGGGTGACTGGTGAAACAGAGAATAATGGGAGCCAGGCCTGCAGTTTTCAGTTGCCCCTTTGGCTCTTAGGTGCACCTCAGAGGGGATGATGTCACTTCAGTTTCCCTTTGGCAAGGCTTTTTCAAAAGGTGGTGGCACATAAAGTCTCTGCTCCTGCTCATTTCCAGCTGTCACTTGCTATAATCTCACTCCTGTGGATCTTCAACCTCTGCTGCTGACAAAACAGCTCATCTGTCGTTATGTAAAAAATCTTGGATTTGGGTTCAGATTGTTTTTCAGAAAGCCAGGGCTGGGTGGGGTAGGGTGGCTGGCTGTAGTGCTTGTGTTCCATCAAGCAGGGAGCTGCAGTTTCCCCACAGGGTAGCCTCGGTGAAGCACCACTGTCCGTGCAGGATTCCCTCTTTTTTATTTTCTGCCTGCTGCTAAGCATTTGTTATAAAGGTAGAAAAGGTCACTGTTACAAATGGAGCTTTCAGGCTGGGAACTAGTAACAAAAATAAAGCTATGTGGTTAGAAGCACCACTCTAAAATGTCCAAAAATCATGCCTCCATCTTAGTTTTAATGTTATTTTAGCAGAGTTTTATTTTACCACTGTGTGGAATAGTGGTTTGTTCCAATGGTAGGCTCCTTGCTCTTGAGGAAATCACAGGCAGGTGAGGCTGTTTGTGGTGCTGCTGCAGTGATGGCTGGGCTCTGCCTGTAAGGTTGGACAATGCAGAGCACTTTTTAGGGAACTTTGTGAGTGTTCAGGTCTGACTGATGGTGGTGGGGCTTGAACTGTAGCCAGTCTCGTCTCCTAATCACCAGAGCCAGAGGGACACTTTCTGCCCAGGGCGTCCTCCTGCTGGGGTCTGTGGCAGCAATACAGGAAAAGGTGTGAGGAGGAAGCCCAAAGCCATCCCAGCAGGGAAACAAGAGGAATCAAAGCTAGGTTTGTTTTTTTTCCTAAATAACTTAATTTTAGAAGTGAGCTTTGCAGACCTTGGCAGAGAGAGGTTTTGAGGGGAGCTTTGTAAGGCATTAGGCAGTGTGAGTAGTTACGTTCCAGTTCTTCTCCCCTTGCCAATAAAAAAGCCATGAAATCACAGTCCAGCTGTGCTGTGGATGAACCCTGCAGGGGGAAGGTGCATCCTGCCCAGCACCCTCAGGCTGCTGGCTCGGGTGTGAGCAGAGCCACAGGCACACAGAGCCAGGGGCTGTCACTGAGCACCGTTTGCCAGCAGTTTGGGCCCCAGCTCAACCTTGGAGCTCTCCTAGGTGGGAAACACTGTATTGTCCATAGCACTCTGAAGACTAAACCCTTTTGGGATAACCACAGTAGAGAACTGTGACTGGTATTTTCTAAGTGTAGATATGTATGCCGTTCTTTCGAGGTAAGGTACTCTGACATATGTAGCATAAACTGGTCCTGCTGTTAAATGGGTCGATTATTAACTGAGCAGCTGTGTAGGGGGTAGCTAACTTTGAATGCATGAAATGCACTGTTCCTCTGGGCGTGGGATGGGAGGTAGGTACTGGCTACTTGTGGGGGTACTTATGGTGGGGTAATGCAAGAGGAAAATGCAGGTGAATGAGAAAACTGGTAATTTTTTATAGCATTTTAAAGGTGGAAATTGGTACCCATTCGACACATTATCCACAATGGTTTTAATTCTCTTCTTTTGCTCAGTTTTTGCTACTTCCCCAATACTGTAAGCTGGAATTGCTAAATAGGTATCAGTCCTTGCATAGGGAAGGGAAACTGAGGGGAAAAGAAGCCTTTTTCTAAGAACAGAGATAGCCAAATTGTATTTCCTGACCTGGTGGTCTTGAACCACTGACTTTTCAGATGAGGCTCAAATTCAGACCTGGGATGTGACATTACTGTCCCCTTGAAATCAAAGACTCCTACCTGGCAGGTGACACTGGGACAGCACTGAGCTCCTGGTGACTCCTGATCACAGTGCCAGCATGGCCCGGCCAGAGGAGCCAGCAGCACAGAGGGGGGGTCGGGGTTTCTGTCCATCCTCCGTGTTCCGAAAGAGCCACAACATAAAACAACAATACTTCTGCCTTATGAAGTACCTTCAGAAGAAGAGAAGTGTCAGCATGTTGGGGAAGACACTCATTTCTTGCAAAGTGATGCATTCAGAGTTAGCTGCCTTTCTGAAACAAAAATAAAAAGAAATTCAATACCTACTGTATGTTACTTTGAAAATGTGAATAGTATTTTTATAGCTTGTTAAAGACACAGCTAGTTGCATTTGTAAATAAGGATAATGTTGCTTTTATTTTCCTTGTGAACACCATTGTTTGGAACATAATTGTCCTTAGGGTTGATTTGTATATAGGTAATTTGCTTGTGATTTAAGCCACTCCTCCCCTTTCCTTTCTCTCCCTTCCCACCTTCTGGTTTTGGTTAGAAGTACCATTCTCAGCATTCTGTGTGATTCCGTGTTTTAGCACTGTTGTGGTGTGTTCAGACTTTCTGCACTTGCTTACACAGTAGGGTATGCCAATCGTGTGTGGCGTAATGTTACTTTAACCTTTCCTTTCTCATATTTTAGCTGTTGAGAATTATACACTGTTAAAATACTTACTGACCTGGGTTAATATTAGGTACATATTTTAGCATATTTTCCCTCCTTTTCATGGTTTCTCGGGTTTTTTCTTTTTTTCCTTTCCCCTTCCCTTTTGTCTTGTTTGGAAGCTGGGAAGAAACTTGTGGATCTTCTCTTTGTGTGGTTCTATTCCCCACTCCCGTGTGCAGCCCGGAGTTTCTCCTCATGGTCCTTGGGGTAGAGCTTTATCTGTTTGTTAAGGCAAATGTAGACTGCGACCCACCTTGCATCAACCCACGCTCATCCCAGCTGAACAATTTGAAAACTGTTCTGCCTTTTTGTTACATGAATCTGTCAGAAATATATTTTTAATTTAATATAAATGAAATTCAATAAAATATGAAACAAAGTCTCTGCACCAGTGAAATCTCTTAGAAAGGGGCTGGAGTGCTGCCAGTGCCACAGAGTCCCTGTGTCCATGGAAAGCCCTGGCATGGCCCTGAGCTGGGGCACCCACACACACCCTACACACACATAAAGAACCCCACACATTCCATGTAGACACAGAACCCCAGACATGCCCTAGAGACATATGGAACCCAAACCATTCCACACAACCTCCCCCACACACAGACAGAACCCCACACCTCACATGCATGCCCTACACACAGGGATCACATCCTACCTGACCCCAGATGGAGCAGCCAAGTTCCTGTGGAGAAGCTCCTCCAGCAGCACCCCTGTTCCCTCAATATCCCATGGCCCTCCATGTGTGCCCTACCCCCACCATCCCAGGGCTGTGCAATTCTGAGCTTTTCATTCCTTTTCAAACCATGCCCTGTGCCCCAGCTCACTCACTGGGTGTCCAGTTGCAGCTCATTCACCCAGAGCTGCCCTGGCTCAGCTGTGTTGATTCATCTCCCCAGCTTCATTGCTGGAGGAGATAGAGGGTGGTGTGGGGGAATGATGTATATGTTTGTTGAGACACATTCATTCCATGCATACATAAAATCTAACCCTAAGACCCACATACCCCATTATGCAAACATGCACCCCACACCTACATGCCCTCATCTCCCACCCCAGCACCACAGCTTGGCCAGGGTTGGCTCTGCCTTTGGAGCTGTACTGTTAAATCGAGTTGGAAAACACAGACACTTCCTGGCTCTCAGAGGGGCTGAATAAGCCCCCCCTCCACTGCAGGAGCTGCCAGCTGCCCTCAGTCCAATGCCCATTCTGTGGCTCATTTCAAACCCATGACTCACACACAGACCTGTGAGATTTAACTGAGCCATTCCCTGCCAGTGCAACAGGTTCATTCCCATGGGGTCTGGCTCACACCCTAACTCAGGCTGGTCCCACTGCCCCCAGTCTGCCTGGCTGGCTGTTGAGCGTTGCCCCACACTGCCAGACCTCTGGAAAGCATTTTAAGTTTACCTAGAAACCTGTAAAGGTCATTTGGCTCTTGGAGGCACATTTTTAAAACACTCCAAGTCTCCCTGGATTGCAACTCTTTGTTTCACGAATGGCCTCAATGTTTTATCCCCAGCAGCCTGGAAAGGTCGTTGCAGACACACACAGTTCTGTGCTGCAATCCTGGAATGCTGCAACATTCCCTGCTGCCTTCAGGGAGCAGGAGCCGTGTGTAACACCACACTTGCCCAGAGCGGGGCAGGGTGATGTAATTAAGCCTTCACCCTTCAGAGTGTCAGGAATATCAAGTCTGTTTTCCATGGGAGGGGAAGCAGAGGTGAACGAGCCCTGCTGCAAGCCCACCCTTCCATGTCCATCCAGCCACACACCACAGGGCCCTTCCATGGCTGGAACACACACACACTGCCAGGCTGAGGCTGCTGGAGCCCCGGGCACTGGAAACAGTGCCTGGTGCAGGGATTGGGCATCACTGTGATCTTCACAATAAAACAGGTCATGATAGAACTTCAGCAACACTTCAGAAGTGAGCAATGCAAGTTTTAAGACACCTGCATACACACATGGAAACACACACCCCTTTTCCCCAAGTGGGTTTTACTTTACTGGCCAAAACATGAAGGAAAGAGTAAATCAATCACCTATTTTCTAGTGAAACATATTAAAGCTCTCTGCTACTTGTTCAGAGTATCTTGGCAAAGGCCGTGGGGTTCAGGTGTTTAAAGTGGCACTGAAAAGCACACTTCAGCTTTTACAAGCAGTTTCATGCCGTATTACTAGTGGTGAAGTTCTTTTCTTGTGTCCTCACACTTTGGTCTGGCCCATGGCTGCCCAGTGTTCTGCTCACTGAGGTTTGCAGGGGCAGTACTGGCCAGCTGGCACATTTTGTCCCACTGCAACAAGCCTGTGCCCTGAGCACTGGGGAAATTGGTTTTGCTCCCTCCAAATGCAAAATAAGCAGCCACTGGCACTGTAATAACTCTGTTAAGGCCTGGGACCTTCCCAGCAGGAGAGGCTGTTTAACCAATTCCAGTAACAACCCCAGAATTCAGACAAATCTCTTTAAAGCTTGCACTCAGTTTGCAAACCACACAAGGACTGTAAAGCTACTGAAGAGGCCAGATGAGCATCTCATTTCAAACAAGCCCTCCAATGCACTGGTGTAAAGTAAAAGGGGAAAGTAAAAACCATCAGCAGGCTAAAATCAGCTCAGCTCCACTGATGAGGCTGAGGCTATTGCTAAAGTTCATGAGCATTTCCTGTGACATCTCTCAAAAACTGGGCCAGCAAACATTTTGGAAGCTGCTGCCAGAAGGTAGCAGAAGTCAGGAGAGAGAACACCAGGCTTCCCTTTGGCTCCTTTAACCTGCCTATAACACACTGCTCAGCCCAATTTCTCTGCCAGGCCTGCAGGGACTGTGTGGGACGGGCTGTACCAGGCACAGCGGGCTCTGACAGACAGCCAAGAACGGTGCTGTGAGGGCACTGAGTGGGGAGCTTACCTGAAAAGCTGCATTTCTTCCCTGATCCCTTTGTTTTGGCAAATCCGCTCCTGGCACAATAAGGCTGAGCCTGAAATGTGTCCTCCTGAGACATTTTAAGACCACATCATTAAATGTCTGCCAGCTGAACAACTGGGAGCATTTTGGCTTCAGCCAACTGAAACATTTGCTTGGTCCTTTTGAAGATTTGGTGGAGGGTGGTGTAGGGGCAGTGGTGCTTTTTTGTTTGTTTGTTTTATTGGGGGGAAGCTTTCATTTGGGTTTTTTCTTCAGCTGTCTACACGGATTCCCCTCAGGCAGGTTCCTGAGGACATCTTGGAGTGCTGGTACAGCACCAGTGCATTCCCTGCTCCCTCCAGCCTGTCCCAAGTAGATAATCTGCTCTTCTGCACTCAAAACTTGTTCCTTTCTGGGGCAAAAATTATTTTAAAAGTTGGCCAGAAAGGAGGGAAAACCATCAAATGACAGCTCAGACCTTTGTTCCACACTCGCCTGGGTTTTGCTGTTTGAGTCTGAGCCCTCTCCAGCCTCCAGTGCAGCCACCAAGGAGATGTCCCAGGCCATGGCCACCACACAACACCCAGACTGTCTCAGCAGCCACAGAGAAAACTGACATGGGACACGAGGGTTAGGACACAATGGGGCAGATAAAGGCAAATTGTGTGGGCACTCATGGACACCTGTGACAATAATTTACCCCTAAAAGAGCCCCTGAGACCACAGGGAGCCTTCACATCCTCCAAGAGATGGTTCTGCTGGGCACAGCTGGGTGAAGCCCCCCAGCATGCCCACAGCCCAACTCAGGGAGCTGGCATGAGTCTTTAGAAGTGACTATTAAAAAAAAAATTAAATTATTATACTTAGAAAACTGTTTCCATGCTGTCTGCAACCCTCCATTCCAGCCTGTCTTCCCCATCAGAACAAGGCATTGCTGGGTTTTTAATCCTCACCACACAAGTGTATCCAAAGCCTTTGCTCAAGGGGGCAGCCCAGCAATTCCAAAGGGGCAACCAACCACTCCATAGCTCCAACCTGTCGTGCCTGCTCACTGCTCCAGAAGGAACAGCTGACAGCCAGCACAGCCACAAAATTCCTCTCCCTATGATAAATCCTCTCCACTACACTCTTGCTTTTTTCACACCAAGAAAAGCCTTCACTATTATGCAAAGAAAATCTGTATGAGTTGCTTCGTGCAACACACCAGCAAGTCAACAAGACTGTGGCAACAAGGGAAGAAATCCTATTTTCCTTTCAGCCATGACCACAGAAATCTGCTTTGTCCCTGTCACGCAGGGCACTTGTTGCTGTGCCCCCTGCAAGGGCCTTGCACAGAGCTGCACAAAGGAGTAACAGCAAAGGAAATACTTTGTTCCCACAGAATAGAAATCACCATAACTTTTTAGACCTCTTTACCAGCGTGTCTTTCTGGCAAATCAAGGACACAATTAGGGAGGGGAGGAGGGATGAACAAATAACTTCACTCTTTGAGAAGCATCTGAACCTTTTCATGCCCTGCTGCTTTGGCAGCTGTGTCTTCATGTCTCTCCTCTGACCCGGCTGGGCACTGCAGGAGTGAGTGCTCCTGCTTTCCTCAGCAGCTGAACCAGGAAGGCATCATACCCTGGAGCATGGCATGGGGAAGGCAGCCTGGAAAGCCAACAGGACACAGCTCCAGTGAAATCCAGCTTGCCAGCAGCAGGATCCAGCCACTCAAACACAGGTCAGTCAGCAGGGACAGGTCCTGAGAGACACAGAGCAGCACCTGGGGATGGAAACCACCTGCCCTTTGCTCCTCCTTTGCCATGGATGGTAGTAGTTCTCCACAGAGGAACTGTTCCCTTATTCTGTTACCTTCTAACATGGCAGGTGGCACAAATGTGTTCCCCAGTTGTGCTGAATGACATATCATTGCTTTATGTTTCAAAGGAGCTTTGGCACCCTCAAATCCTGCCAAAGGGAGGGAAACAAACTTTAGTTAGGGATACACACCCAGTATGAACACTGAGGCTGTCTGTAAGATGTGATTTACAGGTGAGGAGAAACCCAGCAGGAGCCTGTCCCTGTCAGGGGTTGCCTGTCTCAGGGAGCTGTGTCCTAGGCACGATCCAGCCCCCCGGAGGTGATTCTCTCAGCAGAACCAGGTGTTTCTTGGGGCCCTGACTAAATGGAGAAAAAATCAGAGGCAGGGGCACCAGTCCACAACAAAGCATTTACCCCAGCACTGCCATGCTGTGCACTTTGCTCTGAGTGACCTGAACAGAGGGCAGGGAAGCAGAAAACAGCAATTGTTTGAGAAAAAAATATTTTGTTGACTGAATTTGCTGCTTTGCTAAAACCAGTGTTTGGTGGGGTGGTGGTGGCTTCCAACCAGGAGTTGTGGAAAGAAGTGGGGATCACAAAGACTCTGAGGACCCCAGCAAATATGATATCTGCCAGACAGACAGGAGTTGTGTATGTGAGGCAGACAGATTGTCATGCCATTAGATGTATTGTCTTGGCCAGGAGAGAGAAATGAGGCAAGAACTTCCTTTCTCTGCTGCTTTATCTGCTCTATGCAGAATTGTCAGATTATGCAGAAATACCAAGCATCAGACAGTGAAATGTTTGCACTGCATTTGCATTGTTTCCTGAGCAGAGTAAAACATTCTCATTTTGATTGAAGGTATCTGTTAACCTCAAGGGAGAAAACAATTGTGCATGGAAGGCGGGACAAATGACTAAGTAGCTTTGCAGTGCTGGTCCACAGCACAGTTACCACGGCCTGAGCCAGCTCCCAAGTCCTCAAGGGCAGCAGAACTATGAGCTGACCCTGCCAGGCCCTGGCTTGTCAGCACCAACACCCCCCATGCACTCACTGACCTCAGGGGACAGGCACAGCCTGGGGAGGAGCATTGGTACAGCACACCAAACATGCTGCGGGTGTGCTCATTAAGGCAGCTTTGGTGAGTGCAAAGCTGTGCACACCAGTGAGGCTGGAGAGATGGATCACTCATCTGGAGCAGACCTCAGGTGTGCTGCCTCCCCCCTCCCCACAGTCCTGTGCTCTCCAGCTGGTTTAGCCCTGTTTCTGTACAAATGCCACGGCAGCCATGTGACCATTTCAGCACATAGAGATATGTGACATGGAAGAATAACTCAGTGTCAGGGACTTCACTGTTCCTGCTGTTTTTTTGTTCTTTGAGCCATACTCAGTGGCAACCAAAATCTGTGAGCAAGGAGTTTCTGACACGTCATAGAGACAATCACAACACTGAGTGCTTCCATATAACTTCAGAAGGTTTCAAGCACCAGCACCTTGTTATCTAAAAGTACCTTTTCTGTGTAGCCTCCCATGGGCAGCTCCACACAGCTCTGGCTCTTTCCCTCCTTCTCTCTTCCTTCTGCAGTTCCAGCTGGCTCCTTCCTGCCCCTCACAGGACCTCCTGTCCCTCCCTCCTCACAGCACAGCCAACAGGGTCCACCTGACCCTCTCCCAGACAACTCACTCTTTATCACAGCCATAGCTGGGCCCAGTCTTTGGTAATTAACACAGCTGCAATGGATCAGGGGCAAGATTGCCTTCAGCACTATCTCCACCTGTCCCCCCACACTGATGGGTCTGATGTCACACAAATTTACAAACAAGTTTGCAGGTGGATCAAAGCCAGGCATTGGTCATATAAATGATTAAGAGCAGCTATTTGTGTCCCAGCATAGAGGCTGAAGGACCTGAGGCTGTAAACCCCAGTGCTGCAGGGGTCTGCCTCTACCCCCTGCATCCCAGCCAGGGGGGCAACACTAAGCTCTCATTGATGTCTTCAGTTTTAGCTTTCATGATTTTCAGATTCTGTGCTGCCCAGGGGTGCAGTTCTGAGACTCATATTCAGTGTCACTCAGCTCTCTTCCCAGAGTAGGGAGACAAAACAAATCCTTTTCCTGATGAAGACCAAGGACAGTGGTTACAAGTTTTCAGGCCCAAAAGCACAAACAACAGTGAACTGAAGAGAGAAACAAGGATGGGACTTCATAATCTGAAGCTTTAATTGGACAATTAAACCCCAATATGCAAATGGACCACAACTTATAAAAGTGTGAGACCTTGTTACCTGTTGTCCATTTTGTGACCATTTTGGGTCCACCTTTGGTGTAGCCCTGCTCAGGCTCTTGTCCTGCCCAAGGTGTATCCTAAAGGCCTTTCAATAAATACCTACTTTACTCTCTAGCTCTGTCTAGTCTCTGTTCCAGGTCAGCCCTCCCCAGGCATCATCACCTCCTGACTCAGGGTGACCCTCCCTAGTTTATTCTCAGCAGACCCTCCCTGCTCTGAGTTCCCTGTATCCACAGAGCAGCCTGGCTGTCACCTGCCATCCCCTCTGTGGGAGAGCATCAGCAGCTGTCCCTGAGCACTGCAGGTGGGATGGAGTCAGGGAGCACAGCCTGCCACACTCACACATGGGGACACATCCCATCCCAAGGGGGTGCTGGTGCCTTGCTCCCCAGCCCTAGGGGCAGCCTCACTGGGCTCAGCAGGGTTAGCTGGCACCACAAAGGTGTGGTGTCTAGTTCTAAGGTTTCCTGGGCAACTTTTTTTGTTTCTTATTACACTTTTTATCCCGGCACCCTGGCCAAAAGTGTCATGGAGGTTAGTGCAGTCTGGTGGGCAGAAAGTTCTCAAAGCATCCAACCACCAAATGTGGGAGAGATGATGGAGACATTGATCTCATCAGTGATTGGACTGTGTATTTCCTTGGAATCCACGTACTGTTCTGGGTCTTTATTGGAGAGTGGGGCAAAACCCCACTGAGCTTTAATGGCATGGAGGAGCTTTACCAGGTGGCTCTCAGAAACTGCAATAGTTAAAATAAGTTAGGCTCCAAAATTATCAGAGCTCAGAATAGCGAATTATTCAGTGGGTCCCTTTGTGCAGGGAAACTGCTTCACTTCAGTCAAACAGAATGGAGAAACAATGGAGCATGTTTCCTGTCACATTAGAAATATTCTTTAGCTTTTAATAAAGACAAAAAGAGGAGGAGTAGGTGGATATTTTAGAAGCTATTATTCAATAGTTTCTAATGGTTTCCACAGTAATTTGGGAATAATCTTGAGGAATGACATCCATAACACAAGAGATGGGCTGTGTCTCCTGATGCTCCTTGCAACAAGGGCAACACAAGGAAGATCAGGAAACTTTGGACAGTACAATGGGCTCAGCCATCCCAGGCTTCAGTGCCTTTCTGAATAATATTTAAAATGCTTTTGAACTTATCAGGGGAATGAAGACTTTGGATTAAAGCCCCAAGGCAGGCAAAAGACAGCAGGAGGTGCTTTGGCTAAGTGCTAGAGCCAACAAACAAACCCTGACCTCCTAATTCCCAGGCCAGGGAGCTGCTGAGCAGGTGATCACCTTGTATTGCAGCCCAAGATGGGCACCTGGAGCTGCATAGGAAGCTGGAAGGGGACAGAGTCAGGACAGCTGACCCCACCCAATCCAACAGATATCCCAGAGCATGTGACCAGGCCACACTCAGTATATAAAGCAGGGGGGTGGAAGGAGGAACAGTCAGAGGATGGGGCTTTGTCTTCCCAAGTTACTGATACACGTGAAGGGTCCCTGCTCTCCTGAAGATGGCAGAACACCTGCCTGCCCATGGGAAGGAGAGAATCAATTCCTTGTTTGGCCTGTTCGTGGCAGCTTTTGTTTTACCTGGTGAACTGTCTTTGTCTCAACTCACAGTTTTCCTCACTATCATTCTTCTGATTCAGCTGTGCCATCAGGTGCAGCTGAGTTTGGGTTAAATCGTGACACTCTGTTGTGCCCACACTCCCTACTGGCAGATCTGAAAGCTGGGTGAGAGGGTATGTGAGTCTGCCCTGAATTACCTTTTAACTCATTGAAGAGGTGATATCCTTTTGGTTCCCGTGCCATCCTTTCCAAATCCACCTGCTGTGCCTCACTGCTTGGCAAGCTGGCAGTGAGACCCTGGAAGAGTGCACTGGGATGGCAGACAGCAAACCCAGACATGCCACAGATGCCTGTTAAGAGAGGGCTTGGACCTTAACCCCAGCAGAGTTTGCTGTGTGCTGGGCTTTGGAGAAAGCAGGGAGGTGCTAGTACAGTCCTGCCACATCAGATGTGGAGACAGGTGGTGGTCACAGCCACAGCTGCTTTGTAAGTCCGGCTGGAGAGCAGAGGATTCCTCTCTTGAGGAAAAGGAAATATTTGTTACTCATGTGTACCACGAGTGACAACAGAAACCTCAGATTTACCATACCTTCCTTTGGGTGTAGACAGCCTCTGAAACCATCAGAGCAGACAGCTCCTCTTGTGGTTGTGACTGGCACCAGTTTCACCATGTCTGCAAAATACATCACTGTAAACTCATTTCACAAATTTGTGACAGGAGGCTGAGACTGCTGCTAAGGTCTCACACAGGGGCCTCTGAGGATGCTGCCAATCCAGCACAACTAGAGGGTTTCCTTCAAATAACAAGAGAATCACTCTTCAAGAGCATCCGTGTAGGGGGACATTACCCCAAATGGGAATTTCTGCAAGGTGCAGTGCCTTGTGTACTGGAGGACCTCCAGGTTGAGCAGGAATAAAATCCCTCCGCAGCTGAAAAGCCACAGTGCTTGGATTCATGCAGCAATAATGGAAGACCCATGCAGTGTGCAGTATGTCTGCTTGTCCCACATGAGGCTGTTATCTCCAGGTGTCATTTGTCCAGGGTTATTGCACAGACTGGGCATGTCCTGACACTCTGGACTGGTGCCTTTTCATTTACAGCTGAGCTTTGCACAAGTAGCTGTAAGGTTCTCACTTCCTTCCGGAGCTTCACCTGAAGGAAATAGACACATTTAGGATATCTGACATAACACCGGAAACTTTCTGGTCAGGTAAGGGCACCGACAGCTCAGTCAGAAGAGACAAGAGACAAAATATCCTTGTTCAGAAAGACTTCATGCCCTCCTGCTATGCTTGTGTGGTCCCACTGTGCCCATATGGACCCTTGATCAAAAGTAAGTCCAGAATCACTCTGTCAGGACACTTCCCCACCAAGAGGTTAATGAAGAGTCCACCAGATGGGCTCAGGGAAAGTCTCAGTCTTAAAGTTTGTCACTTAAATATCTCTTCACTGGAAAGCACTGACTGTTGAACAGGAAAAAAAAAATTATTCTACTGGGTAGTAAAGTGCCATCTATTAAATTAATTATTCCTCCTCATGCTCATTAACCAGGACACCAGAAGCAAAAGCTAGTGACATTTTTATCTGAAAAAAAAAGCAGAGGTGTCTCTTTTCCTGTGCCCCACAGAACTGAACCTGAAAAGAGAAGGATGCTGACTTTCCAACTTAAGCAATAATGCAAAACCTGAGGAAGGGGCGAGCTGAGCAGGATCCCGAAGGCAGATTGCAAAGAGATGGATTTGCTGATAGTTCACTTCTGGCTCCTGCTATTCCTCTCCTGACACAGCCTCTGCTGCCTAGCAGAGCAATCATATCCAAGTGTAATTGTCTAACAATTTTTCCACACTGAGGAAATAGTTCTGATTACAGACATTAACAAGTTTAGGCATTAAGCTTCCTCTCTGTAATTACCCTTGAGCTTAGTCTCACAAATGAATTAATGTGCTGATCGCCTGGACTAATAGAACAAGCAAAAGGGTGATGAATTGCTTCCAAATCAGTTAAAATCAAGCGTGGCATCATTTAATTAATTTCAGAGCTTGAGGGGAGGAGAAAGGTGGTCAGCACAATGCTGAGAAGAAAGGTCTGTCTCCCTTAGTGATTTCTTTGGAGACATAAATATGCAAACAGGGGAGGATGGGGCTGGGGAAAAGGGAAGAGGTGCACCAGGTGAGAAGGAGGATGCTGAAGATGGAACTGTACAGTTTCTGTGTTTGAGCAGGCAGGCCCAGGTGGCTGAGGCTGCGTGACCAATTGAGTACAGCTGACAAAGGTGCAATGCATGGATTTCTTCTGGGCAGAAACAGATGCATTGGTCACCTCACTTTGAATTTTAGTCATTCCTAAAATTTGTACACAAACCCTGCTTCTCCCACAGGCAGAGGGGCCACTCCTGGCCTTCCCAAGGCTCTCAGGTCCTCCCTGAGTGCTGAGTGTCTGACAACAGCATTGTCCAAACCCCTCACCTTGGTCATCTCTCCTAAGTGAACATATGTGATATAAAATACACCTTCAAATCACACACAAAATCAGACAAGAAGGCACCAAAAAAATATATACCCAAACACATGATTTCATGTCATTTAAATGACAAGGACTTTTGTCACTGCTGATTTCAGAGTGTGTAATGCCCACAGTTCTTTTACTGCAGGTTTGATCTACATTTTGTTCCCATGAATTCTGGAGCAGCGAAGGAAGGGAGGTGATGAGACATGTGAAAGCTGAATTTGAAGAGAATTCCTCCTCAAAAGTGTGGAGAGGCAGCATGCCTTATGGCAGAGCCTGGCTGCCCCTTCAGTAGAAAGGGGACCAACTCCCCTCTGTCACTGAGAACAGTAGTTTGGGTGTCTCCCTGTGACAAGACTGTTCCATGGGATTTACCAGAGACCACAAGTCCAGCAGCCCAAGATCAACACCCTCTGGCAGCATTCATCATTATCTTGGCTGTTTTAATCCTTCCTGTCACCCTGGTGACAGTACAGCTTATGAGTCCAGTTGTTTGATACAGACCTACAATACACCCAGTCAGTGGAGCAGAATGCAGGTGACAGTCACTGTGTTATAGAGCAGATTCCTTATTCCCAGAACGTGATCTTGCAAGGCATCAGGCATCTCCTGAGATGCCCATAGCCCTGTTTGCTCTGTTTTTAAACTACAATTTGCTTGTTTTAAAACAAGCAAATAACAGCAAAGAGCACCAGCAGCCTGGCTCTAATGTTCACACATGCATACATTTTGAAGGCCTTGAATTTCCTTTCCTAGTGGTGACCTGACAAATTCTTTGCAGCTTCACCAGTGGCACCTTCATGGGTAGTCAGAGATCTTGGAGGAGACTGAGCTGTGTCTGCCTTGTTCATTCATTCACAGAGATGCTGCTTCTCCTCTGACTGCTCTGAGCTGAGAGTCTCACTCTGCTCTCTTTACTCGTAAGGAGGAATAGCTCATCACACTTGTTCTTTCATTAAACTAACACATAGTGCTCATGCTAGGGATCGGTTTGGCTCAGTAAAAACAAAACAACACTGAAACCAAATGGTGGCAGAGGTTCAAACACTTGGCACTGCTGCCTTTTGGAAATCTGGCCATGCATTGCTGCTGCACTTGGTGGGCAAACCACCTTTAGGGCTTTGGAGAACTGGAAGGGAAAGCGAAAAAGTGGACTGGTTGAGAACTGATTTTTAAGGGTAACTAAGCCTCCAGCACAACCCTCCTGTCAGTCACTTCCTGAAAGTCTGGTGGGATGAACTTACAACTCAGAGGGAATTATTCACCTGAGCACCATAGGGCATCTGGGCTTTTTTTGTACTTCAGTTCTCCAGGTGTAAAGAGGTAGGAATAAAAAAACCCCACTCATCTCTGAGGGATGAAAGGTTTACAAAATGCTCCCAAACTGTGCTGCAGAGGGGGTGCTCTCCTAAGCATCTTGCAGGGACTTCTTGGCAGCATGACAATGCTATGGTATTCTAACAGCAAGAGAGGGATTTGCATTTACAATATGACATTTGCCAGACAATTAAGGTGAAGAGCTGTGTGCTATAATAATTTTTAGCATTAAACACACACAGTAAAAATAAATGTTTAAAGGCACTTTTTTTTTAATATATAGGACATGATGCTTTGCACATTATTGAAAGAATCCTTACTGCCACCATAAGCTTCAGTTCCAACTGTGTAATTATTACAAAGATCTTTTTTTTTCTCCCATTATATATTAACTACACCTCAGAGATCCAGAAATGAAAGAATCTGAGCTTTCCTAACTTAATGGTTGGAGAATTTGTGTGTTCCTTCTTTTACTTGTCATAGTCGATGACGGTCTGAGAGATTGAAACAGATAAATAAAAATGTGTTATGCACTTATTGTCCAGTGTCACAGAAACCTACATTAGACTCATGAACTACAGAGAAAGACAGGAAATCATATAAGAATTCACAAGTCTTTTCCAATTTCCACAGGGCTCCTTTCATCACTTCCCAGACTGGATATAAGGTTTTGGAGGTAACCTCCACTGCCATCCTGCAGCCCACAAACATCACATTGGAGGTATCTGGGAAGATGCAGCAAAACCAGACAGAGAGGCCCTCCCTTCCTACATTCAGAGGGTGTTATTGTATTCATGTTAATTTTTTAGATCACCCCAATGCCAACAAGATTACAGACAGGATGTTTCCTGTACTTCTCTTTTTCAAGAATATAAAACCAAAATTCTTGGGGCTCTGGTCGTGACCCCAAATCAAGACTTCACCCAGTCTCCTATAAAAACTAGCTTCCCAAGGCAAGGCCTACTGGGAACATAGTGGCACTACCCCAAAACTGTAGGGGGTGAGATGCTGTGTGGCCATCAGCCTGACTGGGAAGCATAGCCAGCCAGACTTCACCCCTAACAAAGCAAGCCATAGCTTCAATCCTTGGGAAACATCCATCTAACTCAGGGCGAGCCTGAGAACACCTCCCAAGAGCCTTTGGAGTTGTTATGTTAATTAGTCCGAGTTCTACTCCCCTGTTGGTTATTTGTGCTCCATGTGTGGTATTGTTTCTAGAATGCTCCACCCCCCAAGACTATATATTGTTATTTCTTCCTTGTCTCTGGTTTTTTTGCAGCTTGTTACCGTACTGCATTCAGATTCTGGGCTTTGTCCCTATCTTTATTTCTCATTCAAGTAATTTTCTTTTCAGGCACTCCATCGTTCCCACTCTTTTATCTTATTTTACACCACGCTCACACTGAAGTCAGGGGACTCAAAGATTTGTCACAGCCACCCTCACTGCAACATTGCTGGGCCTGCCATGCAAGAATTATGTGACTCTGACCTGGTCTTCGGCTCGAATCATATGGGAGACTGGTAATCCGGATTTCTAGTTAATCTGGACCTGGAGTCCTGCCCTAATGTGCAAACCCTGCCTTAGGAGATTTAAGGGGAAATGCCCTCGGGGCTGAAGCCACATGGAATGCAGGGCCCTATCCTAGAAGCCATCACCAGTGTTTGCATTTCTACATTAATATTCATGGCTATGCAAGCAAACGTCCTCTAACTGCAACTTCAGCCCGGTCAAGGTGACTGACCTTCTTCATTAAGTGCTTCCAAATTTCCAATCTAGCCACGGATGTGAAAAATCTGGGCTAATTATAGGTTTGTCAGGAGGTCAGAAGTACAGAGGGGAAGTAAAGGGGTTTCTGATAGTTGTTTAAAGGCACAGCATCAACTTCAACAGGGTTTTGGACTTGCACTAATATACTTGTCCTGGTCTGTGTTATTCAGGTCAGGCTATCCAAAAGCAGAGCTAAAAATCTGGGAAGGCTTCAGATACTGGGACCTGCCACTGATTCAGATGACCAAGGTGAAGCTCCTCCATAGTAAAGGAGACACATTCTTTGTGCCTCCCCCTGATTTTTGTCCCAGTCCTAAATTCCAAATTCTGAACATGTGGTACCCTTACAGACATTATAGCACCATCCCAAACTGTGTGTGCACAACACTTACAAACAGTGCTTAAAACATAATGGCTTGTTAATATAACTTCTGTCATCACAGAACTGACACGAGCTCTTTCCCTTTTATAGCCTTTTCAATAAAGCACATTTTGAAACTCACTGACCTTTATTCTTTCCTTCTTTTTTTTTAAGTTCCCTGGCATTATGTAGAAAAAAAACCCATCAGTGTGAAGAGGAATATAATGCAGCTTATTACCACTAACAAGGGAATGGCCCATAATTCTAAAGGGACAGAGCCTCAAGTGAGCTATGAAGGTCATCTTGTTGCCTCCAGAAGGAAAATGCAATACTCATTGTGTCATGCTTCCCATTTCAGACACATTGCAGTCTGCTTTCAGTTTTGTTGCAATAAATAGTAAAAATAAATGGTTTTTCTCTCAGATAGAATCTCACACAGTGGGTCCTTCCCGCTTTGGGAGGGATTGAAGGTAAATATCTGTCTGGATTTTGCAGCACTGTTTATATTCCTCTGGATTTGCTGGTTAGTTTGTTCATGAATCTTTAGGACCCGACTTCATATCCAGCCACTGCTTCTCCCTGCTGGAAATACTCAAACCTCTCAGTGGGTAAAGGCACAAACAGCAAACTTAGAGGCTTGACCAGGGTTACCTCTAGAGCTCTCCAATAATATATTGTTTAGTTCCTGGAAATCAGTCTTTCCTGTGATCCCCCAGTGCTCCTTCATGCAGCCACGAGCAATGTGAAAAGATGACAGTGCTGTGCTAAAGCCAGTGTGGCATGAACAGGTCGCTGCAGGGACCAAGCTGTAGATTATGTACTGGACAAATACACAAGGCTGAGGAAGACATTTTAAGCCTCAGGTCATGAATGAAGATAAACAGCAGTTTACCTTCCCAGCCCTTAGTGCATCAGGGATATGCCAGAGCTCTGCTGTGGGCGAGCACTGGGGAGAAGCCTTGCTGCCCTCTAAGAATGGAGATTTTCTTTTTGTCCTTAGCACAAACACATCAGTGTAGTGCTGCAGCTCTCAGGTCGCTGGTAACTGGGGTGTAACTGGGATGAGAGATATTTTTCCATGTCGCGGTTCCTTGGTCCACTTTTCTACCGCCCTCAGAGAGCCTGGGGGAGGGAGGCTGAGTTGCACCTTCCTCCTCTGTCTCAGTGCTGAGAATCTGACATTTTGGCCTTGCTGAATGGCTCAGGATTTGTGGTCTACAGCAATATTTTCCTTGAGTTGGTTTCAAAAGGAATATCTTCTTGGGGTGGGATGAAAATGAAAAGCTAGTATTTTTCCTCACATCACTATCCTCCTTTCCAGCTGCAAATGGTGCCATGGAAAATGGTGTCAGGAAGTGTTGTGGCACTACCAAAACTCCATTTTCAAAATGATGACAATGAAACATTGTTGATTAAGAAGATCCTGATCCCACTGTTTCACTTAGTAAAAGAAGGAGCACATGCAAATCCATGATCATGTTCATGCTTGAAAGAGAAAAGAACACAGCAAACAATATTGGGCCATGCTGGGCCACATACCTGAACATCAGCTTCTTATCACTGACTAGCTCCTCACTAATTGATGAACTTTGCCAAACATTTGACCCTTCAAGTGGGAAAGACAAATTGCAATGCTGCATACGTAACAAAACCCAGGGAGCATCCTCAAGGCTGATTTAATGATGCAAAAAGCCAAAGAAGCCAGAAGAGAAACTGGTGGAGCAGCATTTCTGTCCATTCTCAAAGGACCCCATCCATGAACTGAGCTAATTCCTCTTGTGAGAGGAATGGCAAGTGGCAAAACACAGCTCCAGCCTCCCAACAACAACCCTGGATGTCCCAGCTTGCCAGCCTAGAGCCACAAAACTGGTTTTGGCTAAGGTAATATTGACAGTGGTGCTAATTACGTGGCAGCTTGAACAAAAGCAAATCCTGCTGAAGGCAGCGGCTCTACTCAAGAAAGGTAAGCAGCAGGAAGCTCTGCCAAATCCAAAACTTCAGCCATTCTTCCTGTTTGGCCACATCCCTCACTCACACCATGCTTAGCCCTGGCTGGTATAAAGAGTGACAGAAGAAGATGGCTAGAGAAACAGCTTCAATTTTTTAAATAACAAGCAATACTGCCAATGAGTAAAAAAATGTAATTGTGTTTCTGGTGTATGGAGATACCCTCTCTTTAAAAAAACCACTATGTCTTCCTAGGTACTCTCCAGACATCAGTGTTGTGTGTCAGTCCTGGCAGGGATGAAGCCTTGCAGCAATATAATAGAGAAAAAAAAATGCCTTTTAGTGTCTGTTAAATGTGTGGATCAATTAAATCTGTTGAGTTCTAATCTGCCACCACTCTGAGACAGACACAGGAAACAAATCCAGTACAAACTAATGACACCAACACTAACAATATTGACATGTTAAAGGTGTGTATTTCATATTTTTCATTTCATACGCTGATAGATGTACTAATTTTTTATACTTATTCTATACTCACATCTCTATCTGCCTGAAGTATTGATACATCATAGAAAATCTCTGGTTTTGCCCTCAGTTTTCCCTCTCCCTTAGTCAGAAACTGAACAGATCATCTCTGGGGATCAGAGGGACACCTAAGCTACAAATCTGAGGGGAAAAGGCAACAGTCCCCATCCCTGCTTCACACATAGCCAGCCCTACAAATGCTCCCCTGCCACCTGCTTCAGCCTCCTGCTGCTTTTCATTTTAATTCTTTTAAATTACAGCTAAGCAACCGTGCATACTGTCTGATGCCAAGTTCCCCCCTTTCCTCCTAAGAGAAGCCAGCACAATTTTCACTGGTGCAGTTCTCAAAGGAGAGCAGAGATGGGGTATCACACTAAGCATTGAATGCTCCCTGGTTCAACAGGCCACATCCCCCTAAGGCAAAAGAAGCAAGCCAAAAATCCAGAGAGTGTCTGTATTGGGTTTCTGCACACCTAAACTGTTTGCAAAGGAAAGAGCAATTCAGCTTCCTCATCTTCCTTTTAGACTTTACTGCCCTTTCCTCTCCACAAGTGGCCCACTGCAGCCCCAGCAGGGATTTTTGGGCGTGGCCTTCAGTTATGTTGCACTTCCCTGAAGACATTGTCTGAGGGTCTAATGTTCATTTTATGCACAACTGGAATTCTTTTTTAATTGAATCTTGTTGGAAGTTTTTCAGCCATGTAGGATTCTGCACCCAAATATAGACTTTGTTCTGTTATCAGGGGAAATGTCACATATCCAAACAGCTAAAGAGACCAGTGATTAACTACAAGATGTTATTTGGTGGTTGAAGGTTTGAGTTTTGCTTTTTTCTTTCTCCCTAGCTCTTAAGAAATCATCTGTGAGACGCAGAGCAGCTTTTATTTAAATATGTAACAGCGCCCCATTTTTGTGTTAGAGGTGTGAGAATGGGGCCCAGATGCTATAAATCCAGCCTTATTTGCTTACACATGGCATTTCCCTGACTACTACCATTCTGAACCTCCCAAATCCGTCAATCTAATGGAGATATATGGACAGTAAAAACATGCCCTGGAAAACTACTGGCACGTTGTACAAAATGATCAGATTTAATCAGCTGATAAATTATTCACTTCAATGGAGAGTCAAACCTATGACTTGAATCTATTTATGGATGTCCGATTAGTACGAGTAATTTTCCATTGCTTTATTACGTTTGCTAATACATTAGGAAAACCATGTTGTGATAATACTCTTGCTTAAGTCATTTTGTTGTACGAGCACATATCAGAAAGCTCATTCCAGCCAAGGCCAGGGACACGTTCCAGTGGGCATCACTTAGTTACTCAACACTGTGCTATTTCCAGGGGCTTCTGCAGAGCCAAGCTGCTAAAAGAGTGGGAATTTCATTTAAGGGAAGCTATTACATTGCTAGGCTCTCAAAGTGGCACTGCTCTCTTTTCAGACCCAGCTGCCTCTGTGACTAAGTGCAGGAGGAGAGCTGTCCTGACTGCCATGATGTGATGCCTGGAGGGGGAACACAGCAGTAAATTGCATCACACTATTGAGTGTTTGTGTAGGAGCACAAGGACACAAGGACACAAACAGCAGCAACTGATGCAACAGGGCTTGGCAAATCAAGTCCTAGAGGCTGCAGACAGACCTGGACTGTCATGTCTCCTAGAAGGGAACACAGGTGACCTCACCTCTGCTAAGTAACAGCTGTGTTAATTACCCAATACAGCCTCACCCCTGATGAGTCACAGCTATAGCCAATAAAGATGAGTGAGATAAAAGAAGGGGTGAGCTGTTGGGGGAGGTTCATTATGGAGGAGGAGCCTTGAGGAGTATGAAGGAGAGACTCATGAAGAGGATCCTGGGGAGAGAGAATCCCTGCAGTGAGGTCAGTGTGGGTGTGCAGTCAGGGCCTGTTGTTGGAACCTGCAGTCACAGTCTAGCTGGGTAAAAGCTGCAGTCAGAGGCTGCAAACTGATCCCTGCAGTCAGAGTTCAGCAGGAAATCAGCAGCAGGCAGAGGCTGCAAGGGAAACCTCCAGCAGGAGCTTGGTGCAGGCAGAGTCAGTGAATGGCTGGAGTCAGGATGGCTGAGCTGTAAAGAGGGATAAACCAGGGCCCTTTTCATGCTGTGATAAACCAGCAGTCTGTGTCTGGGCTCATTTCTACTCTCTAACAAGAGGGCTGCTGCAATAATGTCTGAACTTCCATATGAGAGTGGCCTGAGCATTTCATCCCATTAGCCTGTACTGAGGTCATCCTTATACAGCTGCTTCCAGGTACAAAGAAGGAACAGGCACAAGGCGCATGATGGAGAAAAGCCTTGACTCCATCACCTCTACTGTTCCAGACTTGCCATGTGTCCAGGAACAAGTCTTGTACCCTGGAAGGCCTCAAATAAGTTTTCCTGGGTTTGGGGTGGATTGAAAGGACTGCAGTAGCACACGTCACACCTGCAGAGCCCCAGGTACTCTGTCCTGGGCAGTGAGACACTTTTGAAAAAGACCAAGAAGGAAAGAAGCCAGAACTGAAGAAAGAGCTGGATGGCACAGGCCTGCTGGCCAGGTCTGCCACCAAGCCCATCCTGGGGCATGATTTTGGAGAATGTTCATCTCAACAACCCATGTCAACAGGCGAGCATGCCCTGCCACCAGCCTGACTCCTTCCTGCCCTTCTGCCCCCTTCCCCATGGCACAGAGCTCCCAGCTCCAGTCCCCTCATACCACTGTCCTTTTATTTTACACAAGGTGTTGATCTCCCTTTCCTGCTGCCTGTGGAAAGCGTTGGTTGCTGAAACTGCAAGAATTATGCTTGAAAGAAACAGGTAATTGTTATAAATGAGAGCAACCTGAGCAAGACCAAGATGAGGATCCCAATTTGAGCAGGTTCCTAGGTCAGTCTCATGGCAATTCCTTCCCTGGCATAGTACAGGGAAAATTCTCCTGAAGAGGCAATGTAAAGTTTACCTGTTTTTCATCTCTTTTCTGTAAAAGCTAAGCAGGTCAAACCACCCAAGGCTTAACCTTGCAGTGACACCACAGCACTGAGAAGCCCTGTGCAAGGCTGGGCTGACACTTGGGCAGGAAAAGGCCATGAGGTTCACATCTCAGAGCCAGCTGCAGGCCCTGGCATGGCAGGCACCTGGACATTCTCGAATTCCGAGGCTGTTTTCGGCACTGTTTAATTCTCAGTGTTTTTTCCCTATTCTCTGTACTTTTTGACTTCTGCAATTGTGCTAAAGTAGAGGGATCCAGCTGTGCCAGGAGCCCGGCTGGGGCTGTACAGCTGTCCTGTCATCCACAGGGCAGTTATGACTGGCAGTACCTCAGGTAGGTTCTGCTCCCCTTTTCCAGACACATCACTGCTACAGGGCTGTGTTTAGTGACCTGGCTTAGGTGTAGCAACTGAAAGGTGCCAGACTGGCACTCACCCTTTTCAGACACAGGGAACCCCTGATCCCGCACACCCTTCATCCACTAGGAGCCAACCCGCCAAAGGTGTCAGGCAGCTCAGCTCCTGTGTGGGAAATGAGGCAAAAGCAAGGGCACAGTCTACAGCTAATGGAGGTTAACTCCACACTCAACAAGCACATTGCCTCCAGCAACAGCTTCCGGCTGCAAAAAGCCCGGGGTCCCTGGAAATGTGGTCTCCCAACTGCCAGGCTGCCCTCTGGGGCACAGGTCCCTCTCTTAATACCATGATGCAAATGACATTAGAGGGAGGCAGTTGGGAGTGAGGAGGCAGCACGGAGGGGGGAACCTTTTGTTGAGACTGCGGAAATTTTCAGTGAAATGAAAACAAATTGCTCTAAGTAAACCATTTGTCACAGTCTGATTACTCTGCTGCCACTCTGGGAACACCAATTTGTCATGCTAGATCAGGATAACAGCAGGCTGACTGTAGGAGATGGCATCCCACCGTCTGGCTTTCCTTCTTGCAACACGTGAGAGCAGAGGGGATCTCCTGGTAGCTCCTTCCCAGTGCCCATTCCTCCATGGAGCAGGGACACACTAGGGACAGACCCACCCTCCCAGCAGCCTCTTCCATCTCCTGGTACTGCAGTTTGACCAGTATGCTGCTTTCATCTATTTAGCCCAGTGTGTTCACCTGGACTACAAGGTGCCCACGGCAGGGATTGCTTCTGGCACCAGCAATTGGCTTAAAATTGCCTTGAACTGGATTTTGGCACTGAAGTGACCTAGCAGTTCACCTGCTGGTCATCATTTCTCTTTAAAAGCTCATGTCTCCTGTTAGCTACACCTCCAGGAGCACTGCAGCTGAGCCTGCACTGCTCACCTGGCCCAGTCCTGATCCACATTTCCCTCACCCTAAAAGCTTCAACATTCTGTAGGTGGAACAATTAAAAAAGGACAAACAAGCAGAGGGGGGAAAAAAACCCCCAAACTAAGAAAATGCTGCCCAAGTCACATTTAAAGAGATGCTCAAAGAAAGAAGATTAATGCAAGCAGGCAGCAAGTAAAGATTAGACAAAATTCATAAAGCATGGAAAAGCAGCATAAAAAAATCCCAAGTTCAAGAATTTATTCCTTTAGCTTCCTTGTCCCTAGCTAATAAACAATAATTTGGGTCTTCCCTGTCTATGTCACCCTGAAATGATGCAGCAATTTGTAATAGTGAAACAACACAACTAACTCCAGTCCAAGTAAAAATATCTTTCAGCCAATAAAAAGAAGGACAAAACCCCGCAAAATGTAGTTTTGGGTAAATGCTCCATTCATTCCAAAACAAAATGCTTCATCTCAGATTATTGATCTTATTTCTAAAACTCCTCTCCTTTTAAAATGATAGGTCAATATTTAAATAAAGAAATGCTTTTTTGAAAGAACAGCTAAACAAGTTCTGTTTGCAAACCACAGGAATGAACTAGCTGAGAATTTCCTTTTATCTTCTTTTCCATTCAGGGACTTTTAGGGTTTGCCAGGTCCTTCAGCTTTTCCCACTGCACCTCTGGATAGTCTCTGGCCAGCAGCAGATGGGAATGCCTGGACCTGTCACCCACCCACACGGTCCTGGTCCAACTCCTTCTCTGAAAGTCACAAAATTTGGGAGGAAGAGGCAAGGAGAGATTCTAGAACACATCACTCCCACAGAACAGCAGAAATCAAAGCATTCAGCTCACACTGAAAGAACTATGGGGTATTTTAAGAGCATAGGAATATTCTGTGGCAAGGAAAGACAAAATGTTCCCAAATTATATAAATGCCTCCTTGTTCTCAGTCACTGCAGCCAGAGCCCCAGGAATGCCCTCAACCTGTAACCACAGCAATCTGCTCTGCCACATGGGTGTCCAGAAGCAGAACTGTCAGTGTGAAGTGAAGCATTTAATGGAAACTTGCTCAACACACACTCTGGTGGCACTGGTTACAGTGCCACTGCTGGCCATTCTACTTTATTCTCTTTGATTTTAGAAACTGCAACATACCTTCCATATCAACAATTTCTGTTTGAACTGGAGGGAAAGGCCTCTAAAAATACCATAAAAAAAAAACAAACCAACAACAACAAAAAACCCCACAAAAAGTGTCATGAGAACTGCAGAAACACACAAAGCAAGAAACCCCAGAACTGTACCCAAAGTGTATCCTGTACCCAGACCCCAGAGCTGCACCCTGAATATGTTCCAACCCCAGAGCACCAGAAACATTATCTTGTGTACTAAGCACAAGGTGGGAAGTCTGAGCTGAACAGAGAGCACAGATGAGGCAGAATTCCCTCAGAGACCTGGTGGTGTTCTGGGGCTTTCATGTCGAGTGCTTTTTTGGCAGGTGCACAGAGGCATTCAGACACAGAGATACGGAGCTAATTAGACATGCAACAGGTCTCTGCTGGAGTTGAGGGTGATGCACAGGCTGTGATTCCTGCCCCAGCACTTTGGATTCAAGGCAGGCAGGATGGACACAGTACATTTATCTAAGGGCTTCCAGGGGTTGTAATCATCAGTGTTATCTTTACTGAGGATGGCAGCAAGATGCAAATTTTGAACTTGTCCAAGGAAAAAAACCTGACAGCAGCTCTACCATGTAAGGTGTTCTCTCCAGCAAGTGAAAGGCATGTGAGGAGGGCAAGAGGAAGAGTTCAGTTCATTTTGCTGCTTCAGAAGGAGCCTGAGGCACAATTCAGTATTCATACATCCTTCCCCATGTTTTAAAAGTATGGTTGAGTCTGCTGTGGCAAACGTTACATCCTAAAGAACAGAGGAAGAAAATATCAAGCTACTCTGAAAAGTTAAACAGAGTAGTAACTGTGCTTTTGTTTTGTTGCTCTCTAAGTAGTTTGATTTACTAGCAGAGAAAAACACTGGTGCCACAGGAAAAGGACTTGCATATTTGAAAAAACATTTACCAGAAATGGACAGATCTGTATGTATGAGTTTCAGCTAAATATTGTATAGCAAGAATGATAATAAAGTACTGTGCCCTTATTATGGCAGTTGTATAAAATGTGTTTCCATGCATGGGCAATCAACCTGTGGGATCTCTTCTAAGGCAAGAAGTGTCCTAAGTGTTCTAAGGATACTTCTAACACAGCAGAAGTAAGAAAGGAAAGAAAGGGCATACATTCTCTACAGCAGTTAACACCCTTGCCATTTCCAGATGGGTCCACATTTCATATTAGATCAAATGTTCAGGGCTCAACAAAAAATAAACCCCTACTCATTCAAGCATTGATATTACTGCCTGTAAGGTAATAATGCCTACAAGGAGATCATAATTTCTTAACTATTAATATTCCTCCTAATCTACTTTTATAAAGCTTTAAGCAGCTGCTTCCCAGGGATGAACATGAGTGGTTACTGCAGTTAAGAGAAAAAGTTTTATGGGGAGGAAGCTGCCTGATTATCAATAGTACTTTAGGTCCTAATATAACAGGAATAGCTGGTCTTATCATCCCACCTTTGCATCAGTTCCCGACACAACACATTCAAACCAACACAAGTGAGATGGGAGATGAGAGCACCAAGGGGATTTCTTTTCCCCGCAGAGACCATTTAGCTCTGTCCTGTCACTCACCAGCCTAAGTCCCCAATTCACCTTCAACAGATTGGCCACAAGCACCCGCGAATGGTGAGCACGCCAGGGTAAGGCAGAGAAAAGTGCTCAGAATTCAAAAGGCAGCTTCAGCGTGTGCTTCTCTAGTTCAAAGAGCACAGAGACTTTCCTTTTTACTGTGGCAGATTTCAATTGATCTGAAAGCAACTTGCATTTTCCAAATGCTGCTGCTGAGTCTGAACTTCGGAGAGAAATCCAGTTGCTAGAAATGAAAGTTGCCAATTAAAAATCAGTCTATTTATGTGGCTTAGGGGAGCTGAAAAGGAGAAAGGGAGAGAAAGGAAAAGCCAAATAACTCATTAAGTGATCTATATTGTGCCAGTATAGTTGGCAATTATAATTATCCTAATAAGACTTTCCCACTTATGTAAGTCCTGCCATTCAGGGATCTCAAAACACTTTGCAGCCATTAATGATGTTGGATTCATAACATTCCTGACCTCATTTACAGGAGAGGGAATTGAGGAAAAGAGAGTAAACACCATTTTATGTAACAGAGAGCTTTCATTTTGTATCTGCCTGCAAAGTTTACACTTCAGACTAAACCATTCTTAAAAATCAGTCAGTTCTGAACTCATGAGCAGGCAGAAGTCCCAGACTCACAACGTGAGCGCAAAAAAACCTCGCAAAAGAATAATGAGAATTGTGTGAACAGGCTGTCTGCAAACCTTCTGCAAAGAGCCTTTGGTCACCAACACTGGTCACTCTGGACTAATGTAGAGAATTTCTTTCTGCCTCTGCTCCACACACAAAGGCATCCCTGCCCCTACCTGAAAGAGTAGTCACGTGTGAGATAGTGATATCAGTGTCCATGTCTGCACACCCTTGGGTTTGGCTCCTCTGAAAGGAAAAATGAAACAGAAGCAAAGTGAAATCCTGGGAAAAGAAGAAAACAAAGTGGAACAATGTCTTGGTTTGAAAGACAGGTGTCTGCCAAGGAGCAGGAACCTCCCTTGGAATGGAAAGTCTGACCCTTCCCTCTGAATTTTCCCTCTGAATTATTATAATTTTGAAAAAACAGGGCTTTCAGGCAAAGATATGGGAAAAGGGATAACAGTTCTTTACTAGAATATAAGTTCTTTACTAGAAAATATCTATATAAAAAACAAGGTAAACAAACAACAACAGCAGCAGCAACAGCAAACAGAACCAAAATCCCAGACAGAGCTCTCTCTTGGCTGTCAGGCACTCTCCCCTTTGGTGCAGTTCTGGTCAATCAGGTGTGATGATTCCACGACCCAGTGCTTGTTGTGCCTGTAGGGTAGAGGAAACTACCCCCTGCTCTCTTCACCAGGGAAAAGGCCCTGCTGAGGCACGACATTCAGGCTCTGCATTTCCAGAAAATCAGACGGGAAAAGCTTAGATTGGAGCACTGAACAGAATCAGAGACCCAGAAAAAAACAACTTCTGTGGAAAACACTGAAAGAATTTGAATAACCTCAAAGAAGGAAACAGAGACAGGAAAGAATGGCCTCCTTCAGCTATTGTAAAAATTATGTTTTCTATTTCTGATAGCCAGGATAAAACCTGTCAGAGGAGAGTTCAGGAGGACAGGAGAGGCTCTTGCCCTGGACTAACACAGTAACTATTATCCCAACAATCCAGTCCCCCTGGGAAAGAGCCTCTCTCTGTGGACCATGCAGGACTCTCCCAGTGAGATTAGCCCTTTAAAGATAAAGTTGGCCCTCAGAAATAATTCACCTGTTACATCTGTAAACATGTTTGTGCTTGGTGCAGGGTTTGTGTTAGAGGAAAAAGGCTTGTGCAGTAATTTGGGACCAGAAAAGGCTCAAAATTAAGAATTTCAGACTTGCAGCTTCCATTTGGGAGCTGCAAACTGCTGCCAGCACCATTCACCCCAGGGCTCTGAGTCTACAAAACATGCTTACACTGGCAGCCCACGTTTTAGAGTTTTACAGAATAAGGGTGTGACTCTCAAGGCAGGGAGGAGCTTCTAAAACTCTTTTCTGCAAAAATAAAAGAATTTTACTCATTGCAGACCACTCGCGAACCTGCTAGAGAGGATTCATCTTATAAATTCTCCTTTGTGTGGCTCTTCTCCACCCAGTAATATTCATCTAAAAATAAAATTAACTTTCATTCTCCCATCACTGAAATTCCCTGTCCAGACAGATAGGCAAATAATGTTAATACCGATTTTAATTCTGGAAAGTATACAAAAAAGGGATTTTTTTTCTGATTATTAATGGCAGAAAAGCCCTGTTTAGCATATCTAAATGTAAAGTGTAAGATTGATAACTCATACAATAGCAATCATGAAAAAGTTACAAGATGGAATTATTCTCTCAGGGCTTTTATCAAGGTACTTACCATAAGTTAAATGTGAAATTCACACAGAAATCATTCAGAGAATTCGGCATTCACATACTTCTCTACTCTAAACAATTCCCCATGCAACAGTAAAATTCTCTCTTTATGACTACATAATTCTGGTTGTGTCAGCAATTAGCACGGGAAGTTTTAGGAGTGTGCTTCATGTTTTAAGAGTTAGAGGAAAGTGTGTCTTGCAGGCAGGCAGGGTGCTCTGCATATGCTGGATTTGCTGGCTCTTGGACACACAGACAAAGGGGATGTGGAGCATCACACCCAACCAAAGCCCTTCCTCTTCTCCAAGAGAGTTCCCACTGAAGGCGTGAAGCTGCTGCCCACACTGCTGGGGAATTGAACACTTGAGGAGATTTGAAATGAAGATTCAACTCTGGCCCAGGGAAACACCTTTGTCAGAGGGAGATGAGGAGCATCAGGCCCTTTACTCTCTCTGTTCCAAAAATACTCCTAATTAGGTATTGCCATGTGTGTTTCATTGTGGAGAAGCTGTTTTAGTTACTCCCAACAGTCACTGGAGGGAATTCCTGCTGTGCAGAGAGCAGAGCATCATTCTCCTGCCTCATACCCATGATAGGAAAAATGCAGTGTGCCACATAACTAAAAGTACATTGTGCTAGTTATCAGCTGGTCTTCAGCAAGTAAAAGAAGGCCCCCGTAAGGTCCTCCAGAGAGGAAAATTACCCCCTTTGTCCTTTTAGCTCTTGAGAAATAAGTATTTTCTGGAGGCAACATGCAGCATTGAAAGGGACAGGAGCAAATCTTCATTCCCCTCTTTGCCTCTTATTCATTCAAATTCATTCTCTCCCCTTCCTCTCTCTGCCTCTTACTCAATTTTGTTGTACTCCTGGACTCTGGATCTGTGCAGGGAACATGCTGGGGAATAAGGTGAGCAATTGTATGTGATTTAAAATTTGTCTGACCCCTCCACATCCAGCCCTAAGCTATATTTCCTCAGAGATGAATTTGGAAGGCCATATATTTTTGTGTCCCCAAATTTTAACGTATCTGACCATTTTAAAAACACAGAAGTGGAGGGAGGGAAAAAAAAAAAAAGCACTTTTAAAATGTCATGCTGGAAACCATATGAAAACCAAGCCTCCACAAACACAAGGTCAAGCTTTACTTCAATGGAGCCAGAGGTAAAACCCAGAATATAAGAATATCTGAACAGGAATAGACCTGAGTGCTAACTCCAAAAGTGGTACCATAGGCAGGGACCATCCTTCCAAGTCTGTTTTTTGCATTAGCAGTAGATACAATGTGAGGGTGGTAGGAGAGATGCTCTAATGCCCTTGGGCAGATTTGTGGGGTGCTGGCAATGCCAAGAACCTCCAATATTCAGTTTTTCTCTGTGGGATAGACAGAAACTGTTCCAATCATTCAATGCCACCAATTTACCGAAGAAACCAGAAGAGTGGGAAATGGAAGAGTGCGTGGGGCAGATAATGCGCAACTATAACTTTTTTAGAAAAAGTTCCCAAGTCTGACATCAGAAGTCTGCATTAAATACATGTGTTTCTTTCCATATTCATTAAAACAATTTGCTATTTTCATCACACTAATGATATGAATTCATTGCTACTGCACAGTGTCTGTACATACTCCTATGAACTGATTTTATGCATTGTGTCAAGGTTTCTTTGCATAGGCAGATGGGGTTTTTTTCATTTTCCCTAGCTTTGTGGTTAAAATTTTTTGCTAGCTTTCTTTCTATTTTAATTGGTTCTGGGAAGGTTAGTTGGAGCTATTTGGAGAAAGACACTTTAAAGGAACCTCACTAAGGGAACGAAAAAGTTGCTTTCTTTCTTCTTACACTTCTAAGCCACACTTCAATAGAGGAACACAGGGCAGTCTCAGTGCTGGTTTGGAGTCAGAAGAATTAAAACACTCCACATGAAACCAAGACACTGAATATTTAAGTCACCTGTGACAATGTTTCCACAGGATTGTGGCAGCTGTAGGAAGAACACAAATGAAGACCATATAGTGGCCTTTTAGAAGAGAAGATTTATCCCCATTTTTGTGGTATGCTCCAGAGGTCACGGTAAAGAAAATCCCATTTGGATTCAGAGAGTAAAATTAGATCTATCACAGAGATAGTCCCCTTAGGCTGCTTCTATATTATTTTTGATGGGGGATTTTTTATTTTATTTCATTTTAAGCTGGATGAATGTGCCAAGAGCAACAGTACGATGTTCAAGGAGGCCAAGTGGCAGGTCCAGGACTTGGGTCACAACGACCCTGGGCCCTGCTGTCCCCTGTAGGCTGGGGAAGGAGTGGCTGCCCAGGGAAAGGCCCTGGGGGTGCAGGTCACAGCAGCTGAACACGGGGCTTGGGATTAGGTGACCTTAATTAATATAAGCATCAAAACAGTGCATTTGAAAATGTTTTGGTGTCTGCTGCCGCTGTGGCAATCTGAATGTGGTCACCTGGTGTGCAGGGAGGACTCCTTTATGCCCTGCTTACCCCACACAGTTGAGAACACAATTCCAAATTACAAGTGGCAGGAAAGATTTTCAAAGTTCTCTAAATATATCTAACCCACAGGCTGCTAATTGCAGTGTGTCAAGTCTCAACTCTCCACAAGTGTAAATTTCCCCTCTCAAAGGGGAAAAACAGAACAAACACTAATACTTATCAAAAGAAAAAAAGAAAAAAGAAAAAGCCTCACAAAATGAAATGAAAATATCCTTTCCCAAAACTTTCTTACAGCTGAGGTACCTGTGTAGCCTTGAAGTGAGTGAGTGACGAATCGAAAACTTTTTGGCTATTTGTGAACTTCAAGCTGGACACAAATTTGAGACTACACATACAAAATAAATACGCATGTACCCTAAATATGTATCTACACATAGACATATATGTAAACTTCTATCTGTGTTATCAAATAACAATTATTAAGATTAAAACCACCATGTTACTTTCTTCAATTCAGCCATCTGCCTGCACTTACCATGTATTATACTTGAAGCTTGTGTAGGCAAACCCAACATTTCAGCCTCTCCCAACCTTCCTGGCAGCATTCTTTAGACCCCAAACCACAACACCCCAAAGAATGACCTCAAACCACAAGCCTCAACCTGCAAGATGCCAGACTGCCAAGGGGTTTGAGTGAGTGTGGGATGTGTCTGATCTCTCACCTTGGATTCTGTTCAGCCTGCAGAGGACCTGCATAGGAAAGTTGTTCTTCAGCTCCTTCCTACTCAAGATATTTGCTAAAATCCTCTCTGAAACTTGTGGAAGAACACAGCTGAGTGGACCAACTCTAGTGCATTTGTGACTGTGCCCTGCCATGTGGATCGACATCAGGGGAAGATCAGATGTATTTCAGTGTTCATGTGGATGACGATTCCCCCTCTAAGTTAAGTAACTTTCATCAGATAAATCAATATTTCTTTCACAAAGAGGAAAAGAGAGTTAAAAAATGTATACTGTGCAGAAAATACAGTACAAATGTATTGAACAGTCCAAAGATAGTATGCCCAGAGACTGCAGTCATTTAAAAGCCCTCAAATGTAATTTTGAAAGTTGCTTTACCAAGGTAATAAAAAGGAAACCAGTGTAAAACCCCAGAAAGATACATATTTATTTAGGGGTTTTTCTCCATTTTTCACAATCACTGAAGGCTAGAATTATTTCTTATTTGCCAATGAAAGATTTCCTAGGACCCTTCAGGTACACAGTACAGAGCAGCTACCCAAATGATCACAGCCAAATGAGACAACTTGGAAATAAACTGTCTGTATGTGTAACTAATACATTTAGCATTATATGTAAGTTTCCAGGTTCTCAAAAAACAGCCAAAAGAGCTGTCCATCCAGACATAAAAACTATTTACCCCTCCAAAGAGACTGGTTGAGACTACATATGCTGATAGATGTGGAGTCTTGACGTACCAGAGCATCAGCTGTGTTTGTCCTGGAGAAGGCACAGAGCAAAACAACTCAGGACAAAGTGTCCCCAGGCACCTCACACTGGGGACAATGGAAAGCTTTCCTGTGGGAAAGTTCTCCTTGGAGTTACCAGCCCATGGATTGGCCAGCAGGGCTGCTGAGTCCTTATCCTTCAGATTTGTTTTTGGCCTTAAAAAGCCACTTGCACTCAGAAAGCCACAAGGTGATTTCCAGCTCTGTGGAGAAAGTACAAGCATGAATTTCTTTTCTTTTCTCGTTGCTCCAGCCTTCGTAACCTCAGAGGAGGGACTTCATTTCACACAAGTGCGATTTTACAAAATCCTGGCCAGTCTCAAAAGCAAAGGAACACAAATAATGCTATCCAACATAACATCCAAACCCTACAGAAAACCAGCTGCAGAAGCTACACAAAATCACAGACATGTTTAGATGCCTTGCTCATGTGTTGTTGGAACAGTCCTTGCAAATTGCCATTAAAATACATAAAATCAGAAGAAAGGAACTTTTTTTTTTCTTTTAAGATCGCCTATGTGTTCAGCACTTTTGTAACACTTGAATGAGCTACATTGCAGGGCAAACAGGATTTTCCAGGTGTAATAAGAAAGGGGGCAAAACTGCAGGTTTACTCTGGGGTGAGAAGCTCAGCTCAGGGCACACTGTGTGTTTCCCCCTGGCAGTGAGGGTCCCACTGCCTCCAGAAAGAGTCCATTACCTTCTGCAGAGCCTAGGAAGTCTCATGCAGCAGGGAGCAGAAATACAGGTCCTGTGGCATGAGGTTTTTCACTGTGGGGGATCCAAAGCCTTCAGGGTACACACACCATGGCAGATCCCAGCCCCAGGTTCTGCCAGCAGTGTCCTGCCACCCGGGGCTCTTTCAGACACAGACTCTACTGGACATATTTTGCCTCTCAGCTCCTTACTCAGATTTCTCCCCTGGGAGGTATTTTGCAGTGCTCTTTGACCCTTGCCAGCCAGTGTAATGTGGTGGTTTTGACAGGATGTTGCGGGCAGGCTCTGTGCACTGCCTACCTCCATCCTCAGGGATTTCTCTGACTCTGAGGGATGGCAAGGACCATGCTGGGAGCTCTGGACTCACACTGTACATTTCTGGGTGCCACACACACTGTGTAGGGCTGCCAGTCTCCAGCACATCACAGCTGTCCCTGCAGGTTTGTTTTTTTTCTCTGAGGGATTTATTCCTCCTCTTCACTGGCACAGCTGCCCTGCCAAATGAGTCTGTGTATGCTTTAATTTCTGCAAAACTCAATCATCAACTTTTCTCTAGGGAGGCTTTTCCAAAGGGGAAACTGTTGTCATTTTCTTCAGAAACAGGGCATAATGTTACCTATACAAGTTTTCTTTGAAAAGACAAGCTGTAATGCCACCAAGCTCCAGGAGCTCCTATTGCAAATACTACCAGGGGTGAGAGGTCCAGAGATCCCAGGCTTTGTCCCCAGTTCACCCTGCCCATCTTCTCTGTAATTCTTGCAACTCCACAGCTTGACAAATCTGCTGCTGTTCAGTTACTGCATTTTTTTAAATGATCTCATTTCCCTCCAGCACATATTGATGCTACTCTGCTGTAATCACAGGAGTTAAAGCAGAGTAAACTCAGGGGAGGGGCTTTTGGATTTGTTTATTGATGTCCTTTTTGTAATCTCCTGCCATTGTGAAAGTGTTACCTCCTCTAAGCTTTAAAGCCGGACTGTTTTGGCAGCACAGCTCTCCCACAGAGATCCTGCTACCTACCCTGGGGCAGTGAGCCACACTGGCCATGTAAATAATCCAAGAGTCCTATTAACAAACAGCTCCTGGTTCCAGCCATGCCGTGCCACAAAATATTTGCATTTTTCATTCTCTGGCACAAGCCAGAGCATTTTTGCAGTGGCTCCTGGTAACATCTTCTCCACCCACACATTTTTTGGGTGCTGTGTGCTCCTTCTTACCTTCATCACAGCGCCAAGGCTGACAGGGCACTCAGGGCTGTTTGTATGTCACTTCAGGGCTCTTCAGTGACAGAGCAATCCCCTCCAGCCTTTTTAAGAAAGCCCCAGGACAGACACTTGCAATCTGAGCCCTGTGGCTCATTTTGAGAGTATATCTTGGCAATGCTTCTCCTTCTTCATGTGCCTCAGCTGCCCAGCCTAGAGAGATCCCAGAAAGTCTGAAGCACAGCACTGTTTCCCTGGAAGCCTTTACCTCTCTAACTTTTGCTTTTTCTCTGGAAAGTCCTCTGTCTCAGTTAGATGACAGATCAGAAAACAGCGGGGGGATCATGAGACTTGCACAAAAGCATTTGCTCCTAGAAAGACTTTTGCTCCAAACCCAGCAGAATAAGGAGAAAGCTGCTGTCCTGATTGCTCCTTGTGGAAACCAAATCAACCCAAATCAACAGAGCTTGTGTAACTCCCACTCCTCTAACGCAGCTCTCTGGGCACAGCAGAAACAGTGGAGGATCGTTCTCCTGAGTGCTTTCTGCCAGGAAACCATGCCCCAGTGCTCCCTGTGATAGCTGCTGGGCAGGAACCCATAGCCAGCCAAGCATTGAAACAAATCTGAGGCCACTTGCTCCTACCTATCATCCTTCTTCTTAAGATCAAAATAATCAGTAGGAAACTGCATGCCTCATTGCTTTCTTTTTAAATCCCTGGCAACACCCCACACACAGGTAAGAACTGCCTACACAGAACAGTTATAGAAAGGTATTTGCCTCCATCAGGACTGTTCTCTGAAGAGCACTATGCATGGCTGAAAACTGTTCTGCACAGTGCTTGCCTTAAAAAAACCTGGTAATACCTCTGTCTAGATCAGTGGGATATTTATTTGGCCTTTTAAGAGTAGGCTGAAAATAATGTGATCTGCCTTCATTCTAACTACAACCCCAGGAAAACATACATCTGGTTTGGCAGTACATCTACATAGATATGAAAGAAATTCCATATTTTTCACATTATTTTCTTTGCCAGTACAAGCATCACTGGAAGCGCTCCTTGTGTCTTTCTAGAGGGTAAACTCTACCCTAAAGCATCACCTCCAAATCCACCATGATAACCAGTCTCTGACCCAATAACCAGAATGGTCCTTCTCATTGCAATTGTAAAGGGTTAATGTATACCTATAAATGTTATATATTTATAGAGGTTTGAAATACATGTTTTTATATATACACGAGCTTCCCTTAGAGATACATACAGACGTGTATCTATGGAGAAAAAAGACCTTCTTTCTTTTAGAAGTCCTATCTCCAACCCTTGAGACCAGGTAAGTGCCATTCCCCAGCTTAGCTTTTAAGGTCAGGAAAAAATTATTGAAAAATTGTTTTCCAACTACTTTCTTTCACAAAGCCTAGCTTTCCCATGGTGGACATTCTGGAATCAACAATATGGGAGACTGGTGTCTGCTGGAACCCTAGAAAATGCTTGTCTCTCCTTATTGCTCATGAAATATCCAGAAGAAAACTACTCTCTTCACTCCTTATCTTCTGAAATCCTAAATTTACCATGCCTAATCTGGTTTATCTTGACAATCTATTTTTCATTGCAACATTGATCTTGAAAGATTTCCCCTAGCAGGAATCCACCCTTATTTTAGGTTGCTAGACCTGTAGGATACAGTGGGAACTTTTTCCTGAAACCCAGCTTGAACAGAGAATAAAATAAGCCAGCCAAGTGCTACAGCTCCCCCAAAACTGGCCCCAAATCTCTTCCTTTAATCCTTTCCCTAGTATTCCTCATCCTTTCTCATCTCCTGGCAGTGATATTGATAAAACCACTATGAACATTTCAAAATTAATACAATTACCAGTTTCTGCTGGTACATTAAATGTGAACCAACCATCCCCTGACACCTGCCCCGTGCAGTTTGGCTCAGAGGCACCTGATGAAGACTGGAAACTCACACCCAGGGTTTGCTGTCAGGAGGAGACAGCCAGAAACCCTCCTAGGAAAGCACCTGGGAAATCTTAGACACTCCAACCTTATCAGAGGCTTCCTAAGTGCAAGAATTGCTGTGTCTGTTAAAACAGTTCTTCCTTTGATTTCCATACTGCAAGTGAGATTAAGAAAAATTAGTTTCCTGCGTGAGTTCCAAGGCCTTTGTGAATAGAAACACAGGTGCATTCTCGTTGCACGTAAATAATCGATGGGATTCAAACATCCTGACAACTCCAAAAATTGAATTAAATAATCAAGATTTTTTATTTGCTTGGGGTTTCTTTCCTCGTCTCTGAAGAGGGGTGAAATGCTCTGAGAGACCCCATTCTTTGTTATCTTCCTCCAAATTAATTAGAATAAAATAGAAAAAAAAATAAATGCAGAAAAACTAAACCCATAATTCTTCACTCAATTATTTCACTTCTTTTCAGGACTAGAATCTGGTTGCAATCACTCTTTCATGCTCTGTGAATCAGGGGTCAAGGGTGTGTTTGAAGAACTAGTCTGAGTATGTAAGTTATTTTTCAAAGGTAAAAGGGTTGTATCCCACCCCAGCAAATCCTGTTTGCTAGTCCCAGGTAAGAGAAAATCTTAGACTAAAAACCTAAAGGTACCATGGGTCCATGTTTTGTGATTAGATTTTTGAAGAAGAAGAAAAATGCTCTCTCCTGAGCTTTTCTTATGGTTCCCAGTTTCTGGATGGCTATGAGGAAGAGCCCACTGCAACCTCTTCATTTGTAGTGGGCAAACAGTTTTACACTCTTTCTACTTTATCCAGCTGTTTATATTCATTATGTTTGTGGGAATACTATATTCTGAGACTTCTGATCCCTTGGGAAAGGTTAAAATGAACAGCTTCAAAAGTTACCGTGGAAAGAATGACAGACTGTCCCCTCCAGAGACAAATTTTATATCTGAAGGCAGGCTAAAAGAGCAGGAAGAGATTTGGTATGGATTCACATAAAACTTGAAAGCAGAGTTAAGGAATCTGACTTCAAGACCCTCCCTGAATCCCTACGAAATCTGGGGCCAGTGGTTCAAAGTTGGGCCCCATCTGAATACAGAAAGCTCCAAACCATGGATCATCCCAGTCAAATTTTCATTCGGGACATTTCTGTTTAGGAGTTTTCTTTTCTGCGTGCTGCTTCACTGGAGCTTGATGAAACTCAGACACAAACCAGTTACACTTAACTAAAGACTAAGCAAAAAGGAAACAGAATGTACTGACTTTACAGTCAATTAATATATGAATATTAAATGTGTTTCCCCTCTTCAGCCCTCTTGTTTTCCCATGAGTTCTGCCAAGGGGCATTGTGCTTTGGATATTCAGATATTTCTCAATTCCGTAATGGTTTTCTAGTTGAAGTCATGCATAAAGGGATGGAAAACATAGCATGCTTTACTGAAATCAGACCCTGTGAGCACTGATGAGCTATTTTTAATATTCCTAACACATGAAGCCTCTGCTCCTAGGCATTTATGTAACTTTTCTTTGTTTAGCACCACCTCCATCATAACATAAGTATTTGCAGATCGCTGAAAGCAGATCTCTTTAAAAGCATAATCTACCTTGAACACATTAAATCTGTATAAGATTATCAGGTTTATAAAGAAATAATTGAGTGATAGGGCCTTATTTGAAACAAACGGGAAAACTACCTGAATGTAAATTATTTGTCGTTATCAGAATTTAATTTCTTCAGCTCCTCCTCAGAAAATTCCTTGGCTTTTATTACGGCTGCCTCTGCTAAGAAGTTGCTATCTGAAGACAGGCAGACCTCGTTAGACACCCAGAATAGCTAGTTTAAATTTTACTTACAATAGCAAGTAGGTAGAAATCTTTCTTTTAATTTATTCAATGCAACAAGGCAAGTACTAGGCAGGGACTTTTGTCAGAGTGTCATCTCAAAAGAATTCATCTGGGACAAGGAACCTGCTCATTTGCTCCTGTGTACCACAGATCTTGGGGCCACAAGTGTGGGTGAACTCATGGTTTGTGGAGTTTCTAGGGAGCCTAAAAACCAACCTGTGATGGGCTGTGCAAAACTCTGCTGCGGAAATCACATTAACACTCACACCCTACCTCAGTTTGATTAATTGAACGTTTAACATGTAAAGTTAGGATGCAATCTGGAGGCTTTTCGGTGCCTATCACCCTTCAGAGCTGGCACAGGCTAGTGTCATGGGTTAACACAGCTTGGCTTTTAGTTAAAGGAGAAACAGTTCTCTGTGACCCTGTAAGGACCTGTTAATTTCCTGGGGAAGGGACAGGGACCTATCAGAGGCCAATTTTTAGATACTGAGGAAGCTAGATGCGACATTGATCGTCATTTTCTTCTTTTAGTGTGTGTTAATAAATTTATCTTTGTACCTTTAATTTGGGTCTGCTTTGCTTTTTCCCTGATCCTATCTCACAGCAGAGTTCTGGTAGACACTCAAACCACTACACTGGATTTGGCAAACAGGGACAGGCAATCGTGAAACCATTACAGCTGGAGTGGCCACATAACTGCTTTATAAGCAGGGAAGTGAGACATTAAACCATTTCCTCCAGGAAACAGGAGGTGCAGAGGAGTGGGCAGCACCAACTGACCTATCTCTTTCAAGCTCTGTGTGCAGGCTGGTTTTGCAGGGGCTGAAATCAGCAGCAATTGACACCCAACACCTCCATGCCAGCGGCTTATGAAGGAAGTGTTGGCATGGGAGGTGCCCAGCACCAGCCCAGCTCTGCTCTTGTGGCACTTGATGTACTTTGCTGCTGACGGAATCACCTCTGCTCACTCCTTTGGAAATTATTCTATAGAAATTCTCCTTGTCAGGCAATGACAGATAAAACCTCCCCTGGCTGATGGGAAGTAGATCAGATTACCACAGGGGGAATTTCACAATCACGCTAGATTCCAATATTTTTTTTCTGTCTTTATTCTGGCTAAGAATTCGATTTTCTTTTATATGAAAAAATATGGCCAGCATATTTTTCTCATCTAAGCTGAAGGTAACTTCACTTAGAATAGCCTTGCTAGATGCCCTTCTCCTAAATGTAGTGCTCTTTGCAATGAACTTTGCAGCTTCTTTCCAAATTGCAGAACGCCCTCCATTTTCACTGGCTTGTCCTGATTAGACCTTTATACTTCTGACTGATTTCCTCTGTGGTTCATGTCTATGCCAGGCAATAAGGTGGAAATTTTAATAACACAGTTTTGGGTGCAGTGTTATTCACAGGTCTGCATCACCTTCTACGGCTATACTCCTGAAATTACCCTCTTCAGTTACATCTATTAATTTCCCATGAATTTTAAGAGTTCTCCATAAGTTATGCCCCTAACCTTGAGCCACATCACACTCGTTTTCTAAGCACCTTCTACTTCATTTCATCTCAAAATTCAAACAAAATATTTCTTATAATATATTTTACTTTTCGGGGTTTTCATGCTGGTATCATGGCCAGGCAGCAGTTTAATTTTTTTTAGAGGCAGTATTCTCTTGCAAGTAGAGTCAGACTTACTTTTGAGATTCAAGCAGTACAAGGAACTCTTTTTATGAGACTGATCTGAATTTTGATTCTCTAATAAAAGTTGGAACAGGAGACAAAATTGCTGTGATTTAATTTATAATCTCTAAACCATGCTGCAAATGTAGCCCTCCTTCTCTGCTTTCAAAGCAGTTCCAATTTATTCCTGTGTATTATTTACACAGATCCATTTACTGAAGAGTTTATTAAGAGATTTTCAGGTTGGTCTTGCTGCTCGGAGTTATTTTACATAAATTGAGGAACGACTACTGGTTTGTTACCCTGTTTAATATACATGCAGCAAAGAGGAAGATCACCTAAAACACACAGTATTGTTTCTGTTCCATCAGGGCCTCACAGAAGACACTTGTTCTGCCTGAAGAAAAATGTATAGCAAGCAATGAAATCCCAGAAAATAATCAAGGAGTCGTAGCTGAGTTTGTGAAGCTTGCCTTGGCTGCCCCTGCTCAGCAAATTTCATATTGTGAGCAAGGAAAGAAGGCTGAAATCAAAATCAAGAGCAAGGGCATCAGGCACTGTGAAGGAGCGGTGTGTTCATCTGAGGAATTCAGCACTTCAGTTTGTACAATGCTGGAGATGAACGTGCAGGCATGTGGGACAACCTGCTTTCTGAGGGGGAGCTGAGGAGAGGTGAGGAGAGGCCCAGCCCCTCTCAGCACCCACAGCCTTGGAGAGTTGGCAGTAAAGCACAAGGTAAGTGAATTCCAGAATGTGCCAGCTGGTCCCAGGATCAAGAGTGGGCAGAGGTCTCTTTACTGAACACTTCCAACTCCAAGGCAGCCTGTGGGGAGCTCCAGAAAGGAAAAGTTCTACTCTTCTGAGAGCTCTTAACCTAAGGACACTATTTTAATTACTCAAATTGCAATAAATATTACAGGTAAAATACAGCTGAGATGACTCAAAAATACCCACTTAAGATTATGGGATATGCAGTAGGAAGATTACCATAAAAAGCTCTGAGGAAATACAATGAAAACTATTACAGCTCCAGGAAAGACACATAAAATGAGCATAACAATATCTGCCTGACAGAGAAAAAGGAAGAAAGGTACATAATTTAGAGTACTGCTGTTACTGCCTTTAAGACAGATATAAAATGAAGAGTACTGCCTAATTCTGGCAGAGACACAGTGGAAATCATTAGTTATCTAGCTGTAAGGGGGATGTGTAATATGGAGTATTATTGTTACCTGCCCCTAAAAGACAGGAGAAAGAGAGGGAGAGAGTGGTGATGGAAACCTGGACTGTTACCTGCCTCCAGAAGGCAGAAATTATGGGAAGATTTGCTGCTGCCCATAGCTGTGCTTTACAGCTACTAATTCATGGAAGGAGGGCTGGGGAAAATGTAATGGTCTGAATTACACCGTGGCTGGCTGGTACAAGGCCAGACTCCCAGCTGGGTGCAGCTGATAAAACTTCCTCACTTTCCTGTGCCAGCTTTGGGTCTGTGAAGAAGGAGAGAGTGGGGAGGCAGGAGCAGCACAGCCCTCCTGGAGCCAGGACAGCCTGTGCCAGTGATGCTTTGGACTGGCCACCCAGAACAGAGGCTAGATAAGTTAAAGAAAAAAGTGAGTATTTATTAAAGGGCCTTAACAGGTACACCTTGGGCAGTGCAGGAGCCTGGCAGAGGCTACACCCAAGATGGACGATGGTCACAAGTTTTTTGGGCCGATGTAAGTTTGGTCTATTTGCATATCAGGGGTTAATTGTCCAATTACAGCTCCAGGTAATGAAGTTACATTCCCCCAGTTTGCTCTCCCCAGTTTACCTTTGTTTATAGTTTTTGAGCCTGAGGCTGTGAGGTGTCATTGGTTCTCCTGGAAGGATTGTTTTGTCTGACCAAACTGTGGTGAGAGCTTAGTAACAATCTATACAGAGTTCAGAGTTATGCACTAATCCAGTACAGGATCTGAAAAATATAAAAGCTAAACTTAAGACATCCCCAGGTGTCCTGGGGGACACAACTTCCCCTGGATCCCTGCTTGGATCCTCAGCTGCAGCAGCCTCCAAGCAGGCACCATTTCCCCACACACTCCCAGGAGCAGGCAGGAAGCTGTGGGCAAGAGCAAAGGTCCAGAGAAAAAGAAGGCAGAAATGCAGTTTTTGAGAGCTGTGTGACACAGGATGTAGAGGTGCAATACATTTACATTTCTGCAGAGGAAAAAAAACTGTGCTTGAAGCTTTCTGTAACCTTCAGGGTCTATCACTTCCCTGGACGAATGATGCCTACTTGCCTACCTTCAGAGCAAAGGGGCAACTGGGAAAAAAGTTTGTTGGGTTGTTTGGTTTTTTGGGTTTTTTGGGTCTTTTTGCCTTTATCACAATAAACAATCATGGCTAAGATGGCACAGATGCTAAGTGGAATACCTCTCCAGTTTCTACCACACTCCTCTGTATTTTCCTCACACTCAGGCTTTGAATTTCTTTTCCAAGGGTGTAATACTGACAACACTTGAGATAAGATCCAGTGAAGTGTTTCATTTTAGCTCACTCAGTTTTAAGGGTCAGATCCCTTATTAAATTCCAGCTCAAGGAACACAAAAGAAACTCCAGTGCTGCTCAGATTAATCCCTTTTTTCCTGTTTTGGCCACTATTTGCTGTCCATCAGATGGAAAGATGTGAAGTTCAGCTGAAACAAGTGAATCTTGTGATTAATTTGTAATATTGAAGAAGAAAAGCAGTCCAGAGAGCAAGGAAGGGAGCACTGAATGGGCACAGAACACTCGCCTTGCAGCCACAATAATTCCATCCCTCTCTCTGACAACACGTCAGTAGATCTCACATCCTCCGAGGCAGTAAAATACACAACACACCACCCTGAGGCTTTCAGGCAGAAGCTGTGAGCCTACAAACACCCTCCTGCTCAGAATCCATACCCGGCATTAAGCAATGGTGCCGTTTTCCCCAGGGTGCAACTGCTCATTGACACATCAAAGAGCAGAGCCTGAAATTGGATCCCACTCCATGCACAGCCTTTGAAACTTCCAGGCTGGAAAAGGCACCTGTGCTCTTCCCTCTGAGGGGGAAGAACAGGCAGAAATTAGCACAAACTTTTGCTCTTTTGTCCTGCCACATGGACATGTTGCACTGAGCAGGGGAAAGCTCCTTGTGCTGGAGCCATTCACTTCTCTTTCATGAGGACAACTGGATACAAGAAGTCAAGTTAATTTGTAAATTACTTCAAATTTCACTCCAAAGTCTGAAACTAAAAAAAAGAGCAGTAATTTTTACTTTAATATGATTATTCTGTGAGTCCTTATATTGACCTGAACTGGAAAGGACAGCTTTGCTGACATGGGCTCCTTCAGACACTGCCCCATGTGACACCTCTGAGAACATCTTCTCTTGGGGACACTTTGAGGACTAGAGACCTTGAGCCATGCAAACCCCAAATTCCAATCTTGGACACTGAATCCCTGTCCTTAATACTGTTTTACACTCTTTGTCAGGCAACAGAACCTTGGTCTTAAACCAGGTCTATGGCTGGTAACCCACAGCCATGGTTTTTTGGGTCTCAAATTATTATTACAAAAAAAAAAAATTGGTGGTGTTTAAAGTGGATCCAAGTTATGCAGATTTATTCAAAGCTTTACTCTCCTGGGCTGACCTTAGAGTCAGCAAGAAGCCACTTCAGAATGCTCTTCACTTGGTGAGAGGAGAGTGGCACAATCCAGACATCATTAATTAATAAAAAATTATAAATATCTGGTTTGATGATTATATGAAAAGATACAATACCCAGAACTGAACTTCTTCTGATTCCTGCGATCAGTTTTCTAATATCAGGGACATGGTATTCTGGGAATAACATGCTGTTCTTTCATTGACTTGCCTATGTCTGAAAATAATTTTTTTTTTAAAAATCCTGTCACCTCTTTCTTGTCTTTCCCCAGACTTTGTTTTTTCTCAATCTATTTTGCTTTCTAGTGTTTCTCTTTTGCTGTCATTTTTAATGAGTACACTTGGCTAGATGACAGGATTTCTGCAGAAATATGTCAACATTTGTCTTCTTTCCAATACACACTGGCAAAATTCCTTCAAAGACTTTGAGTTTCAGAGCACCATGTTTCTCTTTAACTTTCACGTTTATATGTGCATTCCACAAAATATACATGGCCATTATTGGCATGTTTCAGTAGAACAAAATTATGCACTATATAAATAATCTTTGACAAAAACGGGCAGCCACTATTAAATATTTCAATTATCACTGAATTTCAATTCTCTGAAGAGAGCTGGATATAAAAATATATCAATTCTATTACATTGTGACACGAAATAATGTAAGTTATCTAAGAAACATGCAAGAAATAAATTCAAGAAAATTCTCAAGCCCAGCCCTCATATTAATGTTCACTGCTAATCTCTGGGCATGGGTCCTGCAGGAATATGGGGAATCATTGACATTCCACAGGGAAAGAAACCATGGGTTTGTCAGCACTTAAACTTTGTACCTTTTTAACTCCAGACCTTGAGGGATTGCTAATGGTTTTGTGGTTTCCCCTAACCGCTTCTCCACTTCTTTGGCACCAAAAAGTTATAAAAAGTTGTTGGTTCAACACAAAATACTTGATTGCAAGGGAAGAAAAATCCCACCATTTTATCTCCAGTTCTCTCCAGCAAGAATTACACTCCCCTCTAGTGATCAAGCAGTTCACTCATACATATCTGTTCACTCATAGACAGGGGAAGGAAAGGAAAAAAGGGGAGTTGACTGACCATGTAGAAGAAGGGAAAACAAAGAAATTCAGGTCATTTTTGCAGCTTTGAAATGTAAGAACAACCATAGCTCTGGAGGCAATTGAATTAATTCATAACTGAATGTTCCTTTTGCATCTTTGTTTTCATTTATTTCCTGCTTGGTACCAGCAGCAGCGATAGTGAAAAGTAGTGCATGACAACACAATCTGATGAGATATTTGTTGCAAAGGCTAATTTGTGCTCAGTAAATCACCCTTACAAATGCTGTGAACTCTTCTTCCTGCTTTACTGATGCTCCTTAATCCTTTGAGAGCACAGTGAATCCTACAGTCAGAGAAAATCCCCAGTTCCTTTTCTCCTGCTGTGATTGCCTTGGCTGAAGCCCCAGCAGTCTCCACATGGGCACGGCCAACAAGGAAGGCCAGGGGTTTATTGTCCTGCAGTTTTCCTAAGTTTGGTTCTTACCAAAGCCTGTTCCAGAGTTTGCAAGAGGAGGAAGATTTTGGCTGTATGACTCCAAAACATAAAAGGTGACAAACATGTTTTGAGGTTGATTTGACAGAGGCATGGCCAGAACACGTTATATTCACATACTTGGCCTTTGCCAAGGCACAAACAGGGAGATAACGAGACACAGTTTTGTGCCACAGGGGATGCCCTGGTGCGTGGCAGGTTTTGAGGCAGGGGACCCAAAACTCAGGAAGGTTTGGCAAGGAACTCCAGGTGAAACAAATCCCATATGACTGCTCTGATTTGGAGCCTAACTCAGGAACAGCATTAATCTTCCCTTTGAAAAGTCTTTGAAATCACTTGAAAGAAGGCAACAAAAGGCAAACTCCTGAAAAAATAAGCTATGTGATTTTCTGCCCCCCACAGTTCCTTCCGTATGGGTTTAACTATCAGCTTAATTACTTCTGGTTCTGTTTTTTTCTTTTTTCATTTTCATATTGGTTTCAGTGGAAATTCATACAGATTATGAAAGCTTCCCTCAGCAAGCTACCTGAATAAAAATTCAAATAATAATACCTCAAACCTGTGAACATGCCATTGCTAACCTCATCACAAAGCACACGCTGCACTCCAACAACTTAGACTGCTATTGACTTAAAACCAGAATCCTTTGGCTTTCAGCTGCACTTTTGTCAAAGAAATTCAAAGAGAAAAAGAGGAATAAAGTCAAAGTGTAAGTTCAGGAATGACCCCCTGTGTACATCCACACACTTTCATGAACAGCAAACCCAGCTTTATAGTGACAAGGGTTAATGAAGATTTAATTAAGACTGACTGAGTTCCCACTCTCGCCCAGGGGAGTGGGGGTGACTCCTGACAGCCCAGGCCGTGCAGGGGGAGGATGCACAGCCCAAGGGTTTGACTGACTCAGGTAACACTAGCACAGATTGCTGGGTGGGTAGACTATTCTGCATTACAGCAATTATTTCAAACAAAATGTCTGAGCTCAGTCTAGTCACTGTTAGAGATTAAGACAAAATTCTGGAGGAGCAGGTGATATATAGGTGAAATAGGGTGAAAAATATGAAGGACATGAAAAATTCTGGAGAAAATCACCCCAGTCCCTGGGAAACTGTCGGTTATTTGGATATTTTTGCCTTATATTCTTAAATTTACCTCCCTCTGCAGCTGCCCCTGGGGTGGTATGACAGCAAAGACCCCAGCCCAGCTGGTACTACTGTGCTTCCCTCTGAAAACAGTGACAGATGGGGATTGCCTCTGGGAATCCAGGAGATGTGCAGGGAGAGGTTCTCTTCATGGAGAAGGTAGTCATGGGTGAGAAGGAGAAAAGGGTAGGAAGGGGACAGAGGTTAAGGGACCAGCAGTTTTATCCATCAATCCCCACAAGAGGTTTACAGGACAAACTGTATCACAGAAAATAAATTTATTCCCTCCCTGATATTTGGCTTTTTTTTTTTTTTTTACCCTGTTCATGTTGAACTGAAGTTTCCTGATAGCCATGGGTATCTTGCAGGCCATGCAAACTCAAACCTGAGGCAGGACCCTCAGTCAGAAAAGATAATGCCATTGTTTGTGTCATTTTCCACTGGATATATGGGAAAATCCAGGCTGACTGGCAGGAAATGCAGCAATGAACCAACCCACAATTCAGTGTGGCAAGCACAGAACAACAAAAAGGTTGCAAAAAAGGGCTTGTACTGAGTATACAGCATGGCCTATATATTTGAACATCTCACAAATCCCTTACACATGTTAAAATTACAGGTCAACACTGCATCTTCCATCTCAGCATTTTTGGTAAATTTTCACATCTTAATCTTTTTGCCTCATACTCCTGCCACTCCTGTGAAGTGTATTCCTCCTGCCCAGCCTGCTGATGTGGTCTGAATGCCTTCAGGAGGAAGCTGCATTGCTGTGCCAGCAGAGGTTCAGCACGTGCCAATTCACTGCAGGAGAAAGCTCAGTATAACCACCCCTCTTGTGCCTTCAAATTTAATTCTGGTTTGCAACAAATGATGATCCTTTGTACTGGAGCTTCCCTTTTCCTGATCCCTGCTAACGCATTTAATCCGTTTCTTGTTGCTGGTATCTGGAGGTCTTAATGTCTTTAACACATTTATTTTTTAAGCACTCCACAGAGGTGGGAGCAGAGCTATCTTTCAGGGAGAAGTGGGGTTACGTAATGTCCAGATCACTGCTGCCAGCATATCTCTGACTGTCTGGGTCCAGGTCAAAGTGGAGGTTTGTGCTTGTGGGAAGAATATTATCTGGTCACCCGAGTCAGGCTGTAATACCCAAATCACTAATGGCCGGCTATCTTCTTAGCCCAGGCTTTGTAGTCTTAGTCTTTGAACTCCCCGTGGCAGAGATTTCTTTTACAACAGGAAAGCATTTCAGCTTCTCCCACAACAAACCCTGTGCTTGTAAAGCAGCTCAGTACTACTAGAGCTCAGAGAATCAGACAGAGAGGATCGGCAGAAGGCTGAGTTTGGCAAAGAACAAAGGCCTGAAGAGGAAAAGGAAATAGAGTGAAAAATATGAAGGACATGAAAAATTTTGGAGAAAATCACCCTAGTTCCCAAGAAATTGCCCATTAGTTTTGTATTTAGAAATAAAGTAGCTTGTAAGCACATGTTACATGAGTCAAACAACATTAGTTCAAAACTAAGGTTCTCATTTTTCTTGCCAATGGATGCAACATATTTTATTAGCAAGACTCCTCAGTTTTTACCACAGAAATTCAAAGAGGCCAGCAGGAATTCCTGTCCCACTCTGCCAGTTCTTTTTAAAATGAACAGAACATGGCCATCTGAGCTTGCTTTTGAGGAAGCATTTTACAGTGTCCCAGAAAGATGATTTCCCAGTCCCAAAGTAATGCAGAATATTTGCAGCAGCTCTGGTCACAAGACTAAGTGACAACACCGGCTCTCTTCCAGCAGAGGAAGAACAGCTCTGGTAGGGGGTGGGACAAGGGGGGACACTGGTGCTCCTCCTGGGGAGGAGCTCCCTGGGAGCACTGCCCACACCCCAGCTCCCCCTGAGGACATTTGCAGGAGCTTATGGAGGAGCTGGAAAAGGTTTCATCACAGCTTGGCCAGGGGTATGGGCTGAATTGCTACAGGCAAAGGACAGACTGAAAATCAAAGGGCTTTCCTCAAATACCTTCTCTAATGAAGAGGCTTGCTTTGAGAATTGGAAGTTTTACCACCTTGGAAGAAGTAAACAAAGAAAACAAAAAGACAGAGGCATATTATTTAAAAGTATATTATATAGAGAAGCTAAATTCAGATTTTCCACAAAGGATTGTATAAATCCTGCTAGTTGTCACGGGAACTTGCAGCACTTCACCAGACACCTTTAGCCAGCACAACATCTTTAACACAAATCCACATGGGGAATAAAAGTGATCTTTCCCTTGACTGTCTGCCATTTGCAGTCTGTCAGTAGCTCCTGACAGATGAGCATCTGTGTCAGAATATTTTTATTCCAGCATCAAATATTTTGACTGAAGTTCCCCATCAAACCAAGTGCAGCATGGAGACAACCTGCATCACCCTATGCAGAGCAAGAATGTCAGAGGTGTTTTGACTCAGTATCTCCTGCCTTTAGCCCCAGGATTTTTGGCAGGCAGCCTGAGCCTCCCCATCATGCTGTGGGGACTGACCAAAAAGGTATTTTATGCCAACAGCACTTGCTGATGTAAAGAAGAAAACAAGAACATTAGTCTGATTGGACCCTCTACCTGGAACGAGAGGGGAATGACAATCCTAAACCAATCATGTTTATATTGCTAGAACTCTGCCCATGGGGTTCCTTTTGTTACAAACATGTGGCTGAGCACTTTGCACCCATAGAGAGGCCTGTAAGGGTAAAGCAATGTCTTTCCTAAAACCTCTGGTGGGAACTGTGTCTACCTTCAATGAGGCTGAGCTCTGCTTTTTTCAAATCCTGAAGAAGAATTTGAACACATCGATCTTTAGTAACTCTGAGAACCATTATAAACCAGCATGGAATTGAATGGGATTGATCTGGGGCAGTCTGCACACTTGTCTCAAGTGCTGCCCAGACTGTTCAATTCCACATGGCAGTAAGCCTGTTGTGCTGGGGCTGCTTTAATTACTGACCAACTCTATAAAATACAGCATTTCGAGGGAGCTCACGTTGTAAGTAATACACATTGTTAGTAGTTTGTAGCCCCAAGCCTGCAGCCCCTTGTTTTCAGTTGAGGAGAGGTACTCTCATGTAGTAACAATGAAAGTGATGGTTTTCAATTTCCAGGGAGTTAAACCAGAGGTAGGAATAAGTTATTTCTGAGGGTGCCACACACTGCCAGCTCCTGGCAGAGCCCACCCTCTGTTCAGTCTGTGTCCGGAACTGCAATTTCCATCAGAAGCAGAATCAAGGCCTGTGCAGCACAACTCCTGTGCCTGTGAGGAGTGTCAAGTGTGGCATTAAGCATCATCTCTTGTCCAGGGCAGTCTGCTGAAAAAGAAGGGGCCAGGACTGCTTAATTGAGACTTGGATCCACACGCACATGTTGACGTTTAGGGCCCCCCAGAGTGTTTCATATGCAGGTCTCAGCATATGATCTGCACGATTCAGCAATGACCCTTGTCCACAGAACTGTACAACTGGAGAGAAATACAGGGGGGGATTTTTTAACAAGTGAAAAAACATGTTTACCCAGTAGAGACGGCAGAATTATCTCCAGAAAGCTGGCACAAACCTGTGAGTGGCGGGCTAATTGATAAGAAAAATCTCACTGCACACCAGAAGCTGCAGAGCTTATTGCTTCTGCCACATCAAGCCTGTGCTGTCCTTGATAAGGTTTCTAACACAAAATCCTTGCTTTTGACGTCTGCTGCTATCACCCAACAGATCATATGACAGAGGAATGAAGAATACTAAGCATCACTAGATAAAGAAATCAAGGAAATACACATATGTCTGTGTATGCAGACAATGGGAATGCAAACAGGACTGGAACAGTCTCTTACTTCTTGGCAGATCAGTGCACACTTCGAGCCTGACACCATAAAGAAAGGCTACCAGACTTTGCAAAGACCTTTTCCTCAGCTGCATGCTTTCTACGGTCAGTGATTTATTTTTTTTTTCCTCCAGACTTCTCAATCTTGCAACAGACAGAGCAAATTTGGACTCTCGTTTCCTGCAGGTGCAGCTCCCCTACACAGGGCAGTGCAGAAGGCACTGGGCCATGGCACAGAACAATGTGTGGTCCTTGGAGGTTATTCCTCACCTATTCTTTATTTGCTTAACAACTGAATCTTTTACACTGCTTAAAGACTTCACTAATTAAATCTTTTTTAAAAGTTGGGCTGAAGCAGTACCATTATGGCTAAAGGACATAAAGATCTCTAAGAAAAAAGAAAAGTAAAAGCAGAAGGAGCCTGTGGGCTTTCATGGATGGAATTTAATCTATTAAACAGCTTAAACATCACCTACATTTTACCTACAATGTGCTAGATCCGATCAGCATTTTCGTTCTTTTCCTTTTATCACTTAGAGAGAGATGGGAACTTTGCACTTCACAATGGGTTACAGATTTCCAGAAAAATGGTGTTTGAGAGGTGAATTTATGAATGTTGTATTCAAAACTCAAATATTTACTATTGTCACTGTATTTGTTCTGTCTACCTCTTTAGAGATGCCAGATTTTTGCAACATTTCAGCGTGTTTGTTACCCCAGTAACAGACTTAAAGCACTCTGATAGCTAGTGGTGGTGACAGCATTTATTGAGTGGAAAGCTGTATTAATTTTTCAATCCATGAAAGAGAGAACTGACATGTGCAGTCCTGAAGTGGTGTTATTCTGCACAACAATGCACAAGAGCTACAAACTGCACTCATCAGCAGTTACTGGGTCTGGAGAATTAGAGGCAAACCAGAGCACCAGTAATTCCACTGACATTTGGAGTTGCTTAAAATGACCAAAACATAGCTGAAAATTTTACTACTTTGCTTTTTCAGATGTTCTGAGACCCTCACTTCAGAAGGTTTTAAAACAGTAGAGCTGGGAGGACAGAGGAAGGACATTTTTTGACAATTTAAGCCCTTGATTACAGCACTCAGAAGGTAGGGCACCAACAGAGCTTCTTAGCAAAACCATAGGCCTAAACACCCTAAAATACTCCAAGTATTGCTTTTAGTTCTTATCTGAGTTTATATGCTGGGCCCTGTCTCAATTTGGGCCAGTCTCTGTCTTATTACCATTACTCTCTCCCTTGCAGCTCATAGGGGATGTAACTGCTAGAACAGATACAGCAGGAGATCCTCCACGCAGACATGAAGGTGTTACATGACTAAATCAACCCACACTTTCAACCACATGCAAGGAAAGATTTCTTTGAAGAAAATTCAGCCCCACTAGTTCTTTGTTCACCTGGGGATAACTTCATCTTTAAAACAAACTACAACCAGAACAGAAAGTGCACCTGCTGCTCACAGAGGCACCTCTTCAAAGTTTCAAACCAGAGCCAGCCCAGCAGATTTTCCCAAGAGTCACACCTTGCTCATACACTCAGAAAACCAAATGTAAAAACGAAACATAAACATCAGTTTGTGATGCACACCCAGACAGCATCAATCCTCCTATGCAACACAACAGGAATGTCTCATTTTGGGATTCAGACTGACTCCCAAATAAAGGTCTGCAAAATAACTTCTCCTCAAGTTCACTCACTGCACGTCATCCACGCCACTGGGTCACGTACTCATGGAGTTACTGTGTTGTGGGTTATTATATTTGCCATCCTACACTGCCTTGAAGCATCTTCGACAGCTGATGCAAAAGATGATCCCAGGATGATGCTCACTCTTTCTTCAGCTGTTTGTTTTTGGTTTTTTTTTTGCAATTTGATACCAACACTATGAACACCAATTTAGCTAGCCTTTGGACCAGAGATTAACTATGGAGCAGCCAACTACAGAGGAGTAAAACCCCACAAGATAAGAGGAGAAGGACAAGCAAATAGCTTTGAATCCATAGCATTATAAGGTCTTGATGGACCCACTTTTGTTGTCCCTGAGACACGCCAGGGATTGATTATATTTGCTACTGTCATCCTGCAGTCCTGTGACCTTAAGTCTTCCTGAAAATACAAAGGGTAGGGAGGGAGGTAAAGATAAGGAAGATATAAATGAACTTTCCCACAAAACTTCAACAGAATTAGACCAAGTTGGTTTTTTGGTTGTTTTTTTTTTTGGAGGGAAGCAGTGAGAATAGAAGAGAATGTCCTACTTGCAAGGGCCACAGGAGAGGGAAGGGGGAGCAGAGGAGTGGCATTGCAAGATTCCTCACTGCTGAGGAGGAAGGCAGCAAAAGGGCCTTGAAAAGGACATCTGAGAAATTCCTTGGTACAAGCAATGACAGGAAAATCCTTCACAAGTGATCGAAAGAAAAGCCTCAGTTCTGAAGGACACAGAAACAGCTAGAAAAGGATGGCCTTATTGAGAGGTATAAAATATGCATATTCAACAACAATAACAACAACAAAAAATCAATAAAAAGGTTACTCCATTTACCACAACATCAAGGCTATAGTTACTTAAGGACACAGAACTTAGGAAGATTATTTCATTGATACAGTACTTGATCAGTAATTCAATTACTATGCACATGCCTACGTCAAACAGCCACACATTCAGAAGATCTCTTTGGCATACTTCCCAGAAGTGAACCTTCATGCATCTTTCATATGGCCAGTGTAATCAAATTTCCATGTACGTACAGCAGAACGAGCACTTTAAGTAATAGAACATAATCCCAACACCAGTTTTTCTTTCTTTAAAAGAAGAGAAAAAACCACCCCACTCCATGATAAAAAAAAGAAAGCATGGAAGGAGAGAAGAAAACACAGGAGTGAGAACATAGAATGCTCTGATAGTAATGAGGACTGGTCCAAAGCCTGCAATGAGTGTGGATATCCTTACATTGCTCTGGGAAAAGTTTTTCTGGCTCTCCAAGAAGTCTGTGAGAACTAAACATCCTGTGTCCCCCCGCCGTGACTCTCCCAGGTCCCGGCAGATCTGTAAAACAGCTTTGCCCCAAAACCTGGCTCAGCATAGCCTCACCCTCCCCTGCTCCCAGGCATGTTCCAGCCAGGCATATCCTTTGACATGGCTTCTCAAATCATGGAAGAAGGAGCACAGAGGTGGAAATTCAAGGTTCCAGTTACCAGTTCCATCCTCATAATGTCAGTGCAACATATTTCAACAGCACCATATCTCACATTCTTAACTGACTTAAATTCTGCCAAAAAACAATTTGATTTCCCATCTAGCTGTAGTAAAGAGTGATTTATTTCATAGAATTTTTTATTTTAGCAGTGCTGCATTTAGGCAGTTAAAATTTAATGGGAATATCCTCCTTCAAATTCTTCCCATCTGGATTATATAATCTTTACTGCCAGGCTTTAGTCTGCCAATCTGTAGATCTGAAAGTGATTTCACTACTTTCATCCAATGAACTAAATCGTCTCTTTCCCTTTCCTTTAGTGTTCATTTTCTGTCTTTTCCCCCCGCATTAGGCAAAAGGTGAGCAGAGGGTTAATAATAATGAAAATCTGCATTTAACACTAATAGCAACCCTTGATTTTAAAGGCCACAATGGATAAAATTTATAAGGGCTAAAGTGCTCATAAATTTTACAGCCTACTACATACTCACAGATTTATGTACATAGAAAGGAGCCAGTCATCCACAGAGCTGTGGCAGTTTCAGATGTACAATCCCCATTGAGGAGATGACTTGTTCAGCACTGCCTGTGACTATGGGAGATGTCCATAATTGTATTTGTTTCCAGGTGATTACGTGCACTAAGACACTCATGGACCCGAAGCACTAAATGCCCCTTTTCCTCTGTCCTGCTTGCATGAGTTTCTTCATTAAAGACAGTGAAGAAAAAAGGACTGGGCTATGAGTAAGGATTGTGGTTACCCTCCACGCTAGGAGGTAACATCCCCTATCCTGGGATGCCAGCTGCTGGGAACACAAATCACCTGCTAAAAGGTCCCAGGCATGGGAGCTGATAGCTCACCTCTTGTCAATGTTACCTCCTGTCCCTCAAAAAGGCAGCATACCTTTCAAGGAAATCAACCCAACAATTGTAAAAAGAAAGGAAATATTCTCTCCTGGTGTATTTTTAAAGGGTTTACTGTAATGTGACTCAGATTTAGTCCAAAATGTCTAGCTGATACCTAATTTCAGACTTCCTCTGTGAGCTCCTCACCTCCCTCACTGTGGCAGCTGCTGCACATGGACTTGCAGCCCAGTGTTAAGCTTTTCATTGCAGTCCAGCTCACACTTGCTTGGAAAAGGGGGTTCAATTGACATGAAGACTTTGCTCAGCAGCCCTCACAGCAAGTCCACACTGCAGGACATGCTCCCAAGATGACAGCACCAAGTCTCCTCATGTGAATTGGGTATTATTGATCCTTATTACATCCCCAGCTGGAGCACTCTCCCAGACCAGGACCCAAGGAAGTGCCACTTCTGCACATATAACCCCTCAGTCTTTCCCTGTTAACAAGGCTAAAACAAAACCCCACAAAACTGAAGTTTCCTCCTCCTGCCAGGCCCTGTATCTCTGCATCATGTATCACACTGGGACTCAGGACCTCTCTTGTACCCTGAAACAAAACAAAAAAAGGAAAAGTGTACTGAGTGCCACTGGAGGGAATGTGCTGGAATCAGCCTTTGAAAAGAGGCTGCAGAGAGCCAGCCCTGCCAGCCACAAGACAGCCACCCAGCTGCATTGCTTGCTGACCTTTCCAGGGAAACCAGCGTCTGCAATTTGCACAACTTGCTGTGTAGCTTTCAACATACTCTTCCCCCGTGCCACTGAGGCCCACTGTGCTCTATAATCACTCCATTTTCAGGAGGGCAAACCTCAGCTAGCTATCAATTTGCACATCGTTCTTGGAGTTGCTGCTGTGGCAGTACCTGTCTCTAGGACTGTTAACTGAGTGGACAGATTTCCAGTGAGGAGAATATGCTGCAGCAAAGCCTTAAAGCAAGAAGAGGCTGCTCCATAGGATGCTCAGCAAAGCATGGAGCCTTATGTTAACATCCTTCCCAGCTACCAGCCCCCATTAGCTGTTTTTCCTTTGCTGAAGGAGCAGAAAGAGCGAGTCACTTTCTTTCCTCCAGGCACACAGGGGTGTGAGGCCACTGGCTCAGCACCAGAGCCACACCTGGAGCATGGGGCCAGCAGCTTCCTGACTCCAGAATTCAAACTTTTGCCAAGCAGTAAGTGCTTCTACAAAAAGTGAGGAGCAAGTGAGATGGGGGAACAATGCAGAGAGAGTCCCACGAGCCAGGCTGGCAGGCAGCATGATCACACTGATGTTGTGGGTACCACCAGAGGCAGGGGAGCCAGGCAAGGAAAGCAACCATGGCTCACAAGGCAATTTCTTTTTATTTAGAAATAAATACTGAAGACTAATTTAGGCATGAGTAGGAGCTTAAATAAGTAGGTTGTTTTCCTTGGGATTGGATCTAATACCACATTGGTTTTTGCAGGTATCTAAACTAATGATGCTTGACAAACCCACTTCCTGGGGCATCCCATTGCAATGCACAGCAGTGCCTGGGAAGCCACCCTGCCCACCGCAGCTCTGCCTCCCTGAGCCCACCACTAAATTAGCAGTCCTGTGAGCACCCAGATTTGCATAAAAGAAGAAGTTATCAGCAATTAGGCTTGCCAAGGCAAAATTCTTCAAGGCCACTTCACAGCTAGTGACAGATGCAGCATTCCTGAGTTTAAGGTATATTTTTTTATTAGACTAGGCAGGAATATAAGGAAAACATGCTGTGCATTTTGCAAAACCTCTCATTTAGGCATCTGAAAAATAATAGAAAAAGGGGAAGGAGGGAAAATGAATAGTGACTAAAAGGTAGAATAAACTGCAGGCATAGGACCAGAATTTAATATTCAACAATGGTAAGAAATATCCAGACTATTTTGTTGCTGAATAAATCCACTTACTTGTTGTTCACATCAGAAAATTTCATATTTCCCAGCTGTCCTGCTCCTTCAGGATTTGATCACAGGTAACAACCACAGTGTGCAGGCCTTAACCCAGCTGAATTACAAATACCAGACCAAAAGCCTGAGAGGAGCAGGAAGAAGGGATTGTACTGAAGAGCAAACTCACTCCCACCTAGAACATCAGAGCAGTGGTGTCTTCCCATGGTTCCCCCAAATTTGCACTTGAAGGAAGCACAGGCTGAAGAACACCCACAGTTTGCAGGATATTCCTGTGGCTCTGGGTGCCAGGACATCCAGGACCTGGTGAAAGTCCCTTATACCTTGCCTGAAATTCCAGCTCTCCTCAGTATGATTCTGTCTCTGTATGCAAAACATGTGGCAGAAAAGGTGAGTGAACTGTGCCAGAAATTTCTGAAGCAGCTGGTGCATGTAGTAATCATGGGATAATTAAGTCTGGAAGAGACCTGAGGAGGTCTTGAGTGCAAGTACTGCACAAGGAGGTCAGCAACAACTTATGATGAGCTTGCTCAGCTCAGCTCAGCTCATCCACACTACTTGCTTTCCAGGAAGTAATTAACTCTCTCTTTCCTCACAAGACGAAACAAAGCTGGGATGAGTTTGGTCTCATCATCTCTGGAGAAACAGGGACTGTTGGTGGCTGCCCATCCAGCGCAATGTGGGATCAAAACCCCTGTGGGGCAGAGTCTTCCTCCAGGTCTACAGAGCCAGGGGAAGCAAAGTGTCCTTGATTCTTGATGTCAAAGAAAGGAGAGGAGCTACGAGAGGAGAAAGTACCTCTCCCTCACAGGGCAGCAGGCAGTGATCCTCCTCCTCTCTCCATACTAACTTCTCTGTATATGCCCTGGATTATGATTTGCATTTTCCTGCTTTAAGGAGGGCTTCCAGATTCAGAAATGGTGAGGCCACTGCTCAATCCAACCAGCTGATCTGGAGCAACCAGACCTCAGCCGAGTGCATGGAGCAGGAAATCCCAGACTCATCCCAGTGCAGGCACGTGGCACTTGGGACACAGCACAGCGGTGACAGAAAGGTCAATCAGTGTTAAAGCAAGCAAATAAATAGCAAATGGAAGCAAGAAGGCAGAGACTCTGGCCACCTTTCTGAAGTCTTACACAAGCAGAATGTGTTCAGGACCTTTTCTGGGGACTCAGAAGCCATTCTGACCTGATGATACACAAAGGTAACAGAGATGGGCTCATAAGTTTCTGCAGGATTTGGACATCTATAATTCAAAATAAATTCCTTCATCTATAATTCAAAATAAACTGCATATTTCAAATTGTTTTTCTATTTGATACAAAGGAATCCTTCTGCAAGTGAAATGTTTTTTTGAAGCTGTGGTAGACAGTGCCTTTTCAAGCACTAGCTGCTTTAAAAAGGAACCTCAGCACCATGGATGAAGTTCTCACTCCAGCATAACTCTGTGCACAAGCTCCAAATCTCGATAAATGTCATTATTGGTACTGTAACATCACATTCACAGAACACCAGCAGGGCAGCTTCATTTTTATGACCTTTCCATCCAGTCTGCATTTGAACAGGACAGGCCCCCTGCCAGCTCTGTGCAAACAGGAGGATGCACAAATAAATGCAAACTCACACGGTAATAAAAGTGTGAGCAGAAAGCTGCAGTGATCTCAAACTTGCACCCATCTGTAGCATGGTAAATTTTCCCAGGACAAAGCCTGCAAGTTTCCCTGAGGGGGTTTTTAGGATGTCCACACCCATCAGACCCTGCTAGAGGATAGGATAGAGAGGAATGGCACAAGCTCCAAGACTTTCAACCTGCTGGAGGTTTTTCCATCGCAAAATCTACAGGTCTCTCCATCATGTACAGATCTTTCTCCTCAAACACCACATCAATCTTAGTCTAACTTGGCAGAGCAGAATGCCATGTGTTGAATGCAGCAGCCATACTGCTCAAACACCCGAGGAAAAGCTTCTCAGAGTTTTTAATACCTACAGATCAAAGCAGCATTCTCCATTCCTTGTTTTCAAAAACAGGTGAAGAGGCTTGGCTAAAATAGTAGCAATTTTACAATGTCAGCCTTACAGCTGTGTTTGTACAGAAGATGAACCCAAGCAATTAAAGACTGAAAAAAAAATCAGCAATTAAATACAATCTTGCAATTTCCAGGAAACCGAGGTAAAGAAAACAGTATCTGACACATCTGTTGTAATCCACGCACAGTTCTTCGCAGTGTTCTCCATATCCTGGATAAATACCAAAGCTATTTTTGCTCACAGGTTTTGTTACCCAGCTGTGGCTGTCTCGTTTTGCAATGAAAACAAGAAACCACCTCCCTTACATGTAAGATCTCCTGGAGCTTAATATATACATGGCTTGCAAATGCAATTTTTCCTGACACAAGGACAGCTGCGTAGCTTTACAATGGGAAAAAAATAGTCCTTAAATTTTGGTGTCAAAGATAGGAGAAGAGCTATGAAATGTGCAGTAGCTTTCTGCACAGGGAGCAGGCAGTGATCCTCCTCCTCACTCCATAGCTACTTCCCAACATATTCCCCGGCACCTACAGCTTCCCAGGCTACACTGCTGCCTAAGCTGCAGCCTGATCTCTCCTCTCCCTCATTGCAAGGCTTTTTCTTACTGCCTTTATCTGTACCCTTCAGAAAAAGCAGGAGCCAAGTCCCTAATGAGTTTACAGCAGCCCTGATCCTCTCTTACAGTGTCAAGCCCTGCACAGGATCAAAGCTGTTTAACTTGTTCTGCAAGCAGAAGGCAGGAGCCTTGGGAATCAGCTGTGGGACTAAGAGGTCACTTCATACGGGGAAATTTTCTCCAGGGGGATGGCCCTGCACCCTCCTCTCACGGTGCAATCTGATCCCATTTCAATAAATTTTCTTTTTCCCCTGATATCTTATTTTTCTCCTCATATGTCCTGCCAATGTGCTGATAAAGCACACTTGTGACTGAAGCAGGCACATCTAACAAGGCCTTCAGAGCCACCTCTCCTCCTCTTGTACTTATACCACTTGCACCTTTCTCACTAAGCTTCTATTCAAATTTCACCTCCCTTTCCATCTGGAGTTATTAGGGCTCATTTATGCTAACACAGTAAGCACATCGTTATAAACATTGTTATGTAGAGACATAGCCACTTAACAGGAAGTAAAACATGATTCAAATATATTTTGTTATTTACATAAACACAGATGTGCATGACCTCATGCACCCAATACATGAATTGTGTGCAGATGGTAGAATCATGGCTTGCTATAGGGTGAAACCACTGAGAGCTCTTGTAGGCAATGAGAGGCAAGGACTGCCCTTGAAGTCCTGCTTCCAAGAGTATATCCATTTCTCTGTGGTCTAAAAGACCCACAAGGATATGTGTGGCTCTGCTTTCCAGCTTCATACAATCTCAAAAAGTATTTGTCCTTCAGAAAGAGAAGACCATCTAGGGACTATGGATTATAATGGCACACTACAAACAAAAGAAGCAGCAAAGGATGATGTGCTTGCAGCGGGAATTTTGAGAGAGGAGTAATGGCTGAGACACAACAACCATGGTCCAGCAGATGATCCAGTAAAACCAGGGAAACAGGGAGGTACGCAGTCACTGAGGCTGAGGCAAGCCATTCAGAAGAGCTGGGTTTTTAGTATCCATTGCAACCATCCCTGTCCCGATGTTCTTGTTTTGTTCATGATGACTGACACATTGCACTATCATCTTCTGCTTAATTACATTCACTGGACCAGTAAGGAAGAGGCAACTGACTTCAAACCTACCACATAACCAGGAAAATTGGACTACCATTTCAGTTAGAAAACTGGGCAAACTAACGATTTGGGAGGATATTTTGTGGTAACAGCTAATACCTCCTCTTGCAATGATCAGGTATTTGGGACACTGAAATGAGATTTCATTCTCAAAACACTAGTCACTCATCTCTGAAACTCCTAAGCAGTATTCTTTTTCTCTCAATCCTCAAAGAAATGCAACAAAACTTCAGTCCACCTCAACCTGTGTAGCTTATTCCTCACTATTCTCTCTGTGTCTATGGCTTGTAGTGACAATAGACTGCACCTCAGTGAACATGGTACTGATATTTCTGACTTTTAAGCTCTTCAACCACACTCACACACAGAAAAAAATCCCAAAGTCAAGCATGTGCCAGAGTAAGGTCCTCCAGTCAAGGGGGAGGAAGGAGGGCAAAAAGGTTCCATCATCTGTTACCAGTTGGTGGAACACCTCGTTTAATCCTTCTAATGAAGTTGTTCATCAAAACCTCTGATGCTGCCAATTACACATCTCTCCTTTAACAAAAGGACGGATTTGTATGGATTTTCAACAGAGTCTCTAAAATCTTCTTTCCCCACTTTAGCCAATTCTAATGCTGAAAATTGGACTGGAATTGAGTCAGGGAAAATAGAGGATAAACATCAGGAAAGCCATTGTGCAACTCACATCTCCCAGAGCTATTGCAGTGCCTCTCAAATGGTGCAGGAAAACCCCTGTTTTTTGTCTTAAACACTACAGAAAAAAATATTTTTCTGCAATGGCCAGGAAGGAACCATGCTGAGATATACCCTCACTATTTGCCAGTGTCATCAGAACAGTTTGCTTTTTCCCCACTGTTCATGCCCAATTACATGTTTAAGCACAATTAAAATTACTCCTTTCCTGAAAAGAAATTTGTGGATTCGCTGATTTGTTTTTTTCTAACTTCTGCCAAGATTCTGGATCTGCTGCCAAGTTTCTGTTGCACCACTAATACAGACCTTGCTTATTGATCTTGGTACAAGAAGGAATGATTCTGTAACCCCATTCTCCAACTACCAACCTGTTGGAGTGCTGCACTTTCTAATATGGGGATCTAGTATGTGTTACATGTTCCAAACCAGTTATCATGAAAAGCTACCTTCTGTGTCTAACACATACACGTAGGGACATAATTCATCTACAGCTAAAGGTGGCAAATGTGGGTGAGTGTACTGAGCTCTGTGGTGCTGGCAAACTCCCAGGCTCAGCACAGGTTTCTGCATATGATATGTAGTTGTTGGATAAGTCTGGTAGTGGACTTGAACATGGTCAAAAGGGTTAATTTACCACATGAAGGTTTTTTGTCCTGGGGTGACTTTTTGATGCTTGTCTGTTCTGTTTATGCTGCATGTTAAGTTCTGTACCCTCAAGACTAAGAAACCCCTGATAAGTAAAAGCTGTGTTAATTACCCAATACAGTCTTGCCCCTGATGAGTTACAGCTCTATCCAATAAGGATGAGTGAGATAAAAGAAGGGGTTAGCTGATGAGGGAGGATCATCATGGAGGAGCAATCTTGAGGAGTGTGAAGCAGTCTCGTGAAGCAGGATTCTGGGGAGCAAGAGAATCACTGCTGTGAGACCAGTTCTGAGAGCAAAGGAGAAGAAAGGATGCATGGAGTTTATTTTGAAAACAGCATTCACTCCTCTTCATTCCTGCTCTTGCACTGTGCTTGTCTGAGGCACAGACAGACAGCGGCACAGAGACTTGCTTTGCTCTTAGTTAGTTTTAGCTAGCTGAGGCAGAGAAGCTCTCTGGACTGTTTTTTTTCTTTTTTGTGGGACTGCTTAAACCTGCCCTGGACTGAAAAACCCAGAGGAGCATTGGGAGTTTGCACCTGCAGCCCACCGGGGCCTGGATCTCCAGAGAGACTAATAAGAGGCTGAGTGAGCTGAGCTACCCACAGCAAGGACTTTCTGAATTTACCATCTCACTTCAGAACAATGAAAAGTTTTATTGTTTTATATTATTCATTCTTTATGCTTGTGGGCACTTTGTTAAATAAATAGGTCTTTCCAATTTTCTCTGAGGAAGTTCTGGGGGAGGGGCCATTTGGGTTTGCTTCCCAGAGGGACCCCATTCAGGGGTTCTCTCACAAATTTGCCCTAAACCAGGACACCACCTTATTCTTTACAATACTCTCTGAAGCTGTTATGTTCCCCCCTCACCAAAAACACTGTTGAATGATTCCCTGCTAAAATTGGGAGAAAGGCTGCATGCCATAAAGGGGAATGACAAACCATATCTTCAAAGCAAGCTATGAATTTGGAAAGATTTACACAAACCTGTGTTCTTATTTCCTCCAGGAGGCAAGTCCTGCCCAAAGCAAGCTCACTGTGAGAATGCATGCCTGACAGTACCAATAGTCTTTGATGTCACATGTTAACATTCCTGTGCAAGTTATGAGGCAATTTCCAAAATTCACACTTAATCCTGGTGTCTGCTGTTGTTGAACAATTCAGCCTTCTGTCAGCAGCTGTCTGTGCTCAGTCACTGAATGGCTCCTAAGGGGCACAGAAAAGCCATTATTTATAGCCCAGCATGTTTTTGGGACAGCCTCTTCACATTCCTTTTGATAAACAATTGCAGGCAGAGCGCAGAGAGAAGAAGTGATCAGAGCCTGAGCACATACCCACAGTATGCTCAGAGCCACTTCCAGCAGGGTGGGCCTCTTCAGGCAGGTACAGGGTGCAAGTTTCCCGATAGAATCTTCCAACCTCTGATTTTGGTGGTGCAGAAAAAGGCTGAATGCCCCTCTCCCACCCAAGCATGTGCACAGCCCAACATGAGCGTATCATCTGGGGAAAAACCATCACTTGGAATGTAGTCCAACAGAGCAGCTTAGTTATGCTGGCATTTTCTCTTCCACCCCACCCGACCAAAGTGAGAAGGCCAAGAAGGACCTCTTCTCCTTCTGGGAACTGTGAAGCTGCTACAATTTCTCAGAAGTTGCCCCAGGTATACAGTCATGTGTAGCACAAAATGCACAATCAAATAATCAGTTTTAGGTAAAAAGTATGCTAAAAATATTCTTTACTTTAATCCTTTCAAGTACTTCAGTAAGTGGAACACAGTGGAGAGTTCAAGAGTAGTAAGGACCTGGATGCATATAAAAAAAATTTACTGTTTCTGGTATTATCAACCAAATAAAGGAGGCCAGAAAACTGTAAAGAGGGTCCCTTTCCCTCTGGACTAAGTGGTTTCTGCAACTCAGATGTGGTGCCACCCCTTTTTATGGTGACCTGTTGTTTATATTCTCCAAGTTGCACACTAATTTGACAAAATGCTGCTACATATCACAATCGTGGAAAATAATACTGGCAGGTGCAATCCCAAGACTTTTCTTCATCTTGAGGAAAAAGTAATTTTGGTTGTAACCCAAAAGAACAATAGAGACATAGGGGAAGCTCCTTGATAGCTTCCAGCCCCATTCAAGCAGGTTCATTCATGATTCCACCACCCTGCCTTTCCTTGTGTCAGCACATTGGAAAAGCAGAGCTGCAAAAGATTTCTCTGGGAGGGAAACCAGTGAAGCTCCCCTGGCCAGGAACGAGGAACTGCCCAACAGTGACCCCAAGCCTTACTCCAGGGGGATTGTGAGGCTATTCCTCTGCCCAGCTGACTGTGAGGACACTTTTGGAAGAGGAAAGGCAAGTGACATCTCTTCTAATTGAACAGGATTGCTGATGGATCACATGGGCTGGTCAGAGAGGCTGTACCACTGAAAGCACACCTCTCTCTCACTCAGGGACACTCAGTGCTCAATTGTGCTGCTTTGAGGGGACAGGTTAAATCCTTAGATTTTCCATCCCTTGCACAGATATTTTTGCATCTGTCTTTTCTAGTTTTCCAAAGCAAAATGTCTTCAATCAGTGCAAAATCCTGTGATGACACTGGGGATCTTGACAGGCCAACCCTGTGCTTGGTTTGGGACCTCACTTTCCCAGGCTCCCTCTTCCAAAAGCTGGTGACTGGAATTTCTTTAGAAAGTTACAGCCCCCACTGTACCTGCTGCTGGCCATAGCCTTCCAAGCTAAGGCAAAGCACGTGGAAAGCCTGGTTAATGCCAGATTTCCTCTGAGACCAAGAATGTTTTGGAAAGGCTGCTGGATCTCATAAATCACATATACAATGGCAGTGCACATCTCAACACAGACAGCAAGCATTCTTCTTCCAGGTATGAAAAATAACCCCCCAAGCCCAAGTCTCAGTGCATGCATGTGCACTTCAAGTCTCTGGAGTGTCCTTCAACTCTCTAGAATAATCTCTCATCTTATGAGTCATGTACAGTCAGCCCTTATGAGTCAACCCTATTGTTTGTAAGCATCGTTCTTATGCTTTCTCCTTTGGCTATAAAAAGAGAAGAATCCTAACACTGCTGCCTCTCTAGATCGCATTATTGAGCTTTCTTTTCCAAAAAAAGAATGGTGGGATTTATCTTTGGTCACTATGAGTGAAATCTGTCCCCAAATGTGTATTCTGGGGCCTCAATCAGGCTAAAGGTGACCTTGTAAAAGCAATGTGTTTTAGTAAGAATTTAATGTGACGCATCTCTGTGTTGCCAAATCTGTACCTCTGCCTGCTCCTTTCAGAGGCAGGATCTGGTGGTGGCACTCATGCTGAGTAGACCAGAGAGGGACTCATCTGCTTGATGGGTGCCATGAATGTTTAATACCAGCCATGGAGCTCCAGTCACAGGGGAAACTAAAGTACAAGGAAACGAGGAGATGGCTGAGAAGCAGCAAAAGGAGCAAGTGCAGCCCAGAATCCTGGATGTGGAGGGGGATGCCAGCAGGTTAGTGAGGATTTGGCTCTGTGGCCATGGGAGAAGGACAACTGAGCTCTGAATCCCAGTCTGTCCATAGGACCTGGGATTGTCCATCCACAAGACCTCTCAAGCTGGCTGCCCTCCCTCTAGGTTACAGACTATCTACAAATCCTATACATCTGTTCAGTCACCTGCACAGGCTATGAAGAAAACATATATTTTGTTTTCATTTAAATTACAGGAGCCCCGCTGCCCTCTGAATGATTTCCTGCATGTGACTAATGAAAAAGCTCCAAACAAGTGCTTCTCTGAGTCATGTATCTTCCCTCCTTTATATGCTAGCTACCTGTCAGATTACAGTGACAGCTCCATTCGTTTGGGATTCTTTTGGATGAAAGAGAAACAAATGCCTTGAACAGCAGAAACCTCCAGTGGTCTGCATGCAGTGAGGGTGATCCTTTATTGCAGTCTACTTCACACAGAGCTGTAAACCACATACATCTTTTGATATAGGTGGAGTAAACTACAGCCATTTGTGCCCAGAATATCACATAGCCTTTCCAAAAACCAATTTTGCAGTTTACACTAAAAATAATCCCATGTGACCTTTGCAGAACTACCTTACTGAGAATCTCTAGTCATTCATGCACTCAGTTATTAAGGCTTTAAATGAGGCTGATCATAATTTACATACTGAGACTGTCTCTTACATCACCTCAACCTACTAAAATGACACATTTTCCCCTAGAAAGGGGCATGTTATGCAGGCCAAGTCATTTAAGAGATGATTGTGCTACAGCCAGCCTCAGGAATTACATTAGCAAAGAAAATGCACATAGGCAAAGAAGACTAGAGTTTGGCTTTTTTAATGGCTCAAATTTTCGTTTCATTATAAGGTATGACATTTTAAGTATATTGGCAAGTACTCCCTTCTCTCCTTCTTCTAGCACGTAATACAGATGTTTTTATTATTTCCAAGTGTCCTGCCTTTGCCTGCATTACAAACCCTCTGTCCTCTCCCCAGCCTCGAATAGTTATTAGGCTGCAAAATCAGTTTTATGAATAGGTGTGACTTTGAATGCCTACACTGCAGATGTGACCTCAGGGTAAAATGGAGATGCAGTGTCATCTGCTGGGAAGTAGGCAAAGAAGAGAGCTGGTGAGCAGTGAAGAGGTATCAGAAACACAGACGTGACTAAAGCCTTTTCTGCTCAGTTTGCATTTACCAGGCTGAAAAACGTGGTCTCCTGCCTTTACATTCAGAGCACACTGGCCAGATTTACAGACACCTCACACTACAGGTACCAATTCCATTTGACAGTCCTGGATTTTGAGAGGTCCCTGAGCACTGACACTGAAGGTTTTTATTGCCTGGACAATTTATGCACACAGCCCCCAGTGAGTGCTTCATGAACCCATGTTAATACAGCATCTACAATTTGCAACTTTTTTATTTCCAGGTTGGGATTTCTGCAAGATACTTACACCATTAATGTGTTACAGATTACCATGCTGTGGTCCCCAGCTGTAGCCCAATTGTCACTAGGTTTTCTCAGCACAGTCCCTCTGGAGCTAATGACAGAGGGATCCCAGCATTGACAGTCAGGACTTGGATCCTGGAGGAGTAACAGATGTACTGAACACCCCATGGCCTGGGAAGCAGCAACATATGCTGCAGTCATTAGTGACTGTTGAGCAACAAGGGAGTTTACCACATTGGATTTGCTTCACCTTCAGCAGCAAGAGCAATTGTGGCTCTTCAAAAGACACCCAGCAATGTGCTCAACCAAAACACTTGGAATAAAAGGCATAATAAAACTGCAAAACCCCACTGTTGCTCCTTCTCAGCCAGGCAGACCCATTGTTCAGAGCAGAAAGCAAACGGCAAGAGCCAGCAGGGAAATATCTTGGAGGCACTGTAAAAAAAAATGCCCAAAACAAAGAGCAATGCACCTGTCACCCCTGCCAGAGCTGTCACAGCCTGACATGAGGCCAGCTGCAATCTGTGTCCAGCATCAGCTGGAAGGGCCTGCTATCAGCCAGGCCTCTTTTAGCTCTGCTGCAACCTGTGCTGTGTCTGACCTGTGTCTCAGGTGGGGCTGCATTCTGCCAAGGGTCACAGTCTGCAAATGAACACAAAAACAGGGGTCTCCCATTGCACTCCCATGATAAACGTTTCCTTCAGAAAACAAAGATTATGCCCCTGTAAATGAGAAATGGCTTTAGGAGAAACTGCTTCTGTTCCTTTAACCTCATCTCTCCATACCCAATGTACCTCTCCTTAATTTCAGCTCTCTGGCAGTGACACCAACACTGGTTTAGAGAAAGCACAGCCGAAAACAGGTGACTTTTCTCTTCTTTTGGCTTTGCTGACAATCGGGGTACTTTGAGCAGTATAAATGAACTTGGGGATTTGATGGTTGTTTCTTCCTTAATGAACAAAACACATATTAGAGGGCTGAACTTTTGTTTTGCAATGTGACACTATCATATTTCTTCATAGCTTTATTTCGCATTTTTCCCACCCCCGACTGACTTCAATGCTCTTAAAAGCAAAGAAGAAGAGAGAGAAAAGGGAGAAAAATATTTTGTGCAACTTCGACATATTTAATGAGAATGTTTCTTTTTTCTTCTTCCTTTCCAGATATTTAATGTTAAGCACAGACTGATCCAAAAGTGCAGTATTTTCAGAATAAAGCTCGGAATGTTTTTTCTATTTCAATCTCAGAGGTGCTCAGACTTGACATCCAAGATGCCCTCTTCTAAACTAAGTCCTTAATACTTACAATCACAGTGTGCTCACCAAAAAAACCCCCAAAAAACAAAAACAAACAAACAAACAAAAAAGCATCTGTCCAGAAGGAGAGGGGGCTTTACATCATCAAGAAAACCAGAAGAATTCCTGGTCTCCAAGAGGTGCTTCTCCATTGGACTTGAAACAAATGTGCTTGCTTTGTTAAGCCTCAGCTTCCAGCTATCATGATTTGCATTACAGCACATCCTCCTTCTGCTCCTCTTCTGCCATGACTATTTGTGACACAATTCTTCAGGCCCAGAAAACACAATTCTTCCTCTGCCCAGCTGACTGTGAGGACACTTTTGGAAGAGGAAAGGCAGGTCGCATCTCTTCTAATTGAACAGGATTGTTGATGGATCACATGGGCTGGTCAGAGAGGCTGTACCAGTGAAAGCACACATCTCTCTCACTCAGGGACACCCAGTGGTCAGTTGTGCTGCTTTGAGGGGACAGGTTAAATCCTTAGATTTTCCATCCCTTGCACAGATACTTTTGCATCTGTCTTTTCTAGTTTTCCAAAGCAAAATGTCTTCAATCAGTGCAAAATCCTGTGATGACACTGGGGATCTTGACAGGCCTACCCTGTGCTTGGTTTGGGACCTCACTTTCCCAGGCTCCCTCTTCCAAAAGCTAGTGATTGGAATTTAACCTGCATCCCACATGTCCCATACCAAGTAGAACTGTGATCAGCCCTCACAGTGGGAGAGCTTGAACTCGGGCTAGAAACAACATTGACAGCTTTCCAGCCCCTGTGTTTTGCATTTCTACACGAGTTAATTCTTTGTGATGCTCTCCACATGAACATGATATCCCGGCCATGTCACATCCCAGCTTGGATCAGACACTGTCCCCTGCCAGGCACTTGGTTTGTGGCACTTGGACTCTGGCAACCAAGCAAGGTACACAGCTCAGTGTGGTTTTGTACACACACCCCCCCCCCATCCTCTCCTACATTTTTATCAGTGTTCAACAGAGAATCATTTGGCTTTGCACTCTTTATGGACAAACAATTAACACCTAAGTTCATTTTGTAGACAGAAGGATTTTGTATTCATTTTGTTGACAAACTGTCTTGAAATCATGGAGGAGACTCTGTTTGACAGTCTTGGCACATACTTGATTCAGTGGAGAAAATGCATTCATCCAACTGTCCAATCAGTTATGTAGACAAAACGAATTTCATCATAATTCTGTCAACAAAATGCTAACTTGCTTAAATTATTCTCTCAACAAAATAAATTAACTTAAAACGCTTTTGTCCACAAAACAGATTTAAGTGTTTAGTGAAGCCTTGTAAATACCATAGTCTGTTGGCTTACCATGTGCAACCCAAACATTTGGCTCAGCAGAGTCAGCAGGCCTTGTCTTATCATGTAGGGCTGGTCTTGACTTTTTCAGCCCTTCCATTCTCTGTGAGGACAGCCCAATTAGACCACCCATCACCTGGGCTGGATCACATGGAGTCAACCAGAACCCCAGGAGGGACTCTTTTAATTTCTTTTTATTTAATCACTAGCAACTAGCTGGAAGAATCTGGCATTAAGTATAGCAAGCTTAAACAAATCAGTCTGTTCCTCAAAAGAGAGGCTTCATCCTTAGAGCTGAAGTTGACATGGAGTTTCCATGACAAACCTCCTGATGAAATAGCAACTTAATGAGGGACTGCAGCTGAGATATCTCAGTAGATTTCATATTGTGACCATGAAACTGTAATTACTGTGCTTTAGATATCATGTGTCTAAAGTCTTTTATGCCTACAGAAAATTTCCTTCTGCCTTTTTTGTGTTGCTTCAAATTCAAGTTTAAGTCCACATATTCACATCCTGCTCAGAACATAACTCAGAGAATGGAAAGCACAGGCATTGCTACGGGGGGCCAAGTGCACCAGGTTCTGCCCAGGACAGTGTAAGTGCAAAAGGAACTGCCCCAGAACCGATGGCAACCACCTGCCCTTGAGCTCTCAGCACCATCAGTACAGATATTTCTGGTGTGCCTTCATGGCACCATCTACTGCAGGGGACTCTATGGTGTCATCCCCCAGCCCATGTGCCCCCAAACAAATACACATCCCAGCCTGTGGAAACGTCAGGGATGACACCTTGCAGCTCAAGTCAAAAATTTCACTGTCATATGAATTAATCTCTGGAGAATGAAAACCCCCAAGATAAGCCTTTTATCTGTTTTTAATAAGTTCCTTCTCTGAGCTTTACCAACCACTCCTTCCCTTATTATTCAGCTGCATTTTAACAACAAAGAAACGTAGAGAGAATCATGCCTATATTTTTAGTGATGCCAGTCAAGGAATTTTGCGGGCTGGTGGAAAAATGAAACTCTTCCATAAGCTTTTGCAATATTCTTTCACTAGTATAAACAAGTTTTTTGTCCTTTTTGGGGGGTTATTTTGGTTACAGTGGAGTTAAATTCCAGGAGTCTGGAATGTGTACAGTAACACAAGGAAAACACCATATTAATATAACACTTTTTATGAGCATGAATAGAATAAAATGCATTCAAATGCAAATGCAGCCTGCAAGAATGGACAAAGCTCTATATTTTTCCATCAACATCTTCATTTTGCTAAAGACAAACTTAGTCTCCAGCGAGATGAGTGCCTCTGTGTGTGCAGGACCAGCCCCTGAAAAGGCTGCCTTTGGCCAAAGTCTTACTCAGTATTTCAGCCACTTCTGCATTACCACCTTGTTTCAGTACTCACTGAATGACAGTGTGTTTATTAATCCTTCAGAACCACATGTTGTAGCCCCAGAGGGATGAAGCCTGCTGCAGTGTCTATCCTGACTTATGGGAATTTAACAGAGTATCTCATACTGTGGGATTGTCCCCTACAGCTCTTATGGGCAGCATTTTTTTGTCTGTGACATGCTCTGAATATACCAAGCATAGCAAGAGGGCTAGCAGTGGATTTTCAATGAAATTTCTATCTCCTAGAAAACCTGGTCCCTCCTGAATTTCAGTAGATCTGGGTCTCTAGCTGCCACAAAGCTCTTTTGACATTTCCAGCCTAAAAGAACACATTCTGCCTACTACATTTCAAGAAAAACCGTAACCAACTGTGGAAGCTTGTATATAAATCCCAGCCAAAAAGCCTAGAAAATAAGCACAAGCATCAGCTTAGTTAGAGGATTCCCTGGCAAACAATAGGAGAGCTTTTTTTAGTGTGCAGGGAAATCAGGTGTTCTTTTACTGGTGTCACTTCTGACTGTGGTGAAAGTGCTCTTGACCCACCCCATCTGATAGAGCACAGCACTGGCCAAGGCCACACCACCAAATAAAGCTCGAGCCCTGCTCAAGTTATTTGAAACCAATTTCTTCCCTTGTAATGGCTCTGCATCATGTGTGTCACTACCTTGTCTCCCAAATGGGTCCAGAAGGAGCAATGCATTGGAGTGAAAGAAATAACCCTGCAGGCAAAGCCAGGTATCTGCCAAGTTTCTTTTTGCAGACAGAATCAGAGAATAGTCTGAGCTGGGAGGCACCCACAAGAATCACGGAACCCAGCCCTTAAGTGAATGGCCCTTTTAACACCTGAAGGCAGCACATACACAGGAGCTAATTTATAACAAGCAAAACCTAATAATACAGAGTAGAGAAAGACTTTAAACTCATAACACTGCTGTCCTGGGGGTGACCCCTAAGCTCCTCTCACCAGGACAACCTGCAGGGAATGGAGCACTTCTGATCTGCATTAGTCCTTTTTGGACCATGCACTGTAAGCAAAGGGCTCAAGGACCTTGGCTTGCCTTAGCCTGTGCCTGGACTTGGGCAAACCTCCTCCTCCAGACCTTCAGGACATTTACATCCAAACCAGAAACACAACTGCAAGGGAGTTACACACAGATGTGGCTCTGACAAGGAGACCCAGCATGGGGAGAGCAAGGAAACGTGGGAGTGGTGAGCTGAAAGGCACATGGCTCTGCTTGTTTGTTCTTTAACTCAGGTATCTCAAACTCTCCAACACCTTTACTTGGAATTCCCCTTTGTGAAGGAGAACTTGGGAGGGCAGAAATGGAAATTTCGCTATAAAATATACATGAGGAAGGGAGGGGAGGGAAAGAAGTGATTCATTATTATGGCTTACATATCATTACACATTCAAAAATTCCAAGGTAATATATTTTTCTTCATTGCTTGGATAATAAATCATCATTCGATTACAAAAGGGGAGTACCTGGATGGAACAGCAGCATTTCTGAAAAATACTCCTGGCAGATGAATGACAGGAAAATTTATGGATAATTCAGTTGCCTGACTGTCCTGCCTCCAGGAGAGAAGTCTATGCCAATATCTAAACCTTTCCTGACAATTCACACAGCAGACACTGTACTTGATGGAGAGAGGTTTTTAGACCTCCCTTGGCTTGATTTTTGTTATTCGTGCTTTGGCAGCCTGCAGAATATGTCACAGCAATGCAAAAGGGTAAGGAAAAAGCTATCAAAGATGCTACTGAGGCTGTACTGCAGGACTGCCTCTAGGACAGATCTATATGAAAAATATGCTGCTGTGCTCCCCACTTAGCCAGAGTTGTCCAATCAATCAGAGATCTTTCAAGGGTCACTGGTATTTGTAAGAGTTTTCAAGTACAAAAAATGACCATCCAGTCTACCATCAGCTTGCTGTTTTCTAGTTTATCTTCATTTCATCTCCCAGGTTTTTTTCAAGCCAACTCTTAATATTTTTCCCTGCATGGGCAGAGTTATTTCACTCTTCAGCTGGTGCCTTTGAGTCATTCTTCATTTTTCTCTCATTAGATTCCTAGCTAGGTGTAAGTCTGAAAATCTGGCAAAATGTTGCAGGAGAGGGGTGAGGCAGCTGAAGGAAAAGGTGTGGCAGAAGGCAGCCACGTGCAGAGGCAATCTTTTCTGCAATAAGGGCAGACAGGCAGGAGTCAAGCCCCATCTTTTTATTGATACACACTTCTGAAAGGAAGTTGCTGTCTTCTTTCATGAGCAGCCAAAAGGAGCCCACATCTCACCAAGCCTGGGCTCCAACCTTGGGAAAGTGCAACTCACCCCTTGCAGAGTCCACTGCTTCTGGTGGAAGGGCATCAACAAGCACTTCTTCCAATAGGAGCATGCCTTGGAAACACAAGAGGTTTTCATCTGGGAATTGCCTGTTCTAAGTTGGAGGACAAATTACATCTCTGCACCAGGCTTTGTGTTTTTGCACTGCTCAGCTGCCAAAAACCTCAGACAGACTTTAACTCAGAGAAAGACTTTTACTTTAGGAGGGACAACTAAGATGATCAGGGGAAGCGGCTGAGCATATGGGCTAGGTTCTCTGTCAGTGAAAATCAGACACCTGCTTCTGAAGCAGGCATGGAGAGCCTCCCTTCGCGGGTGGCAGAGTGAAGCAGTGCATCCCACCTCCTCCTGCAGCAAGCATGGGAAACAGCTCACATGAATCATGCTCCAGGAATGCCCCTTCCTTAGCAGGGATTGTTAGGAGAGCCTGGATGAGTAGCTCATCTGCTGCCATCTGAAGTAGAAGGAAGTGGATTCATTACTTTGAAAGCAGAAATAGAAGGCTTTATTTCCTGCTGGTTTCCTGTTTCTGGTGGCAGTATAGAAAGAACAAAGCCAGCACGGTCTCTGATTCTCTCTGGGAGATGTTTTATCTGCTACTCCAGTGCCCAGATTTCAAGGGTTACACAGGACACAATGCTGTGAAAAATCAAACTCAAGCTTCCTTCCAAAGTGTATTCCTATTGGGCACTAGCCAGTACTATACATCCAAAACATTAAAGACCCCCAAAGGGTCCCTAGGCAAAGGAACGTGAAGTGTTTTGCAAAGGAATCATCCAAGACTACAAACAGTTGTAAACCAGTTTGTCTTTTGTTAAAAGTGAAGATGTTTGGGCAATATATGCAATAGAGTAACTTCATCAATAACACGAGAACAACACTCTGATTGGGTCATATTATTCCGGGAAAAATCTCAGTCTTCCAGACATGTTGCCATATAGGAGTTCTCCAGGGGTATTTTGCTCACTAACTCTTGCAGTACCCAAAACTTGAATAGCTATAATTACCCTGGGACATGAAAGGATTTATGCCAGCTTGAACATCTCTTATCAAGCCCCTCACCACTGAGATGCATTAGGTGTTCATGAGTTCTCTGGACTGTTTTTTATCAATAAGACTAGCAGGGCTGGGAAGAAATCAGGATCTTAGCTTTTACCACCCTGTACTGTGTTTGGACCCTAAAACCTACATTCCCTGGGTGCCAAACAGCAGATCCACAGCCACTCTGGCCTTATTGCAATTGCCTGTAGCTTAAGAACATATATTTCCCTTGCCCTCATCCCCAGCTGAAATACCTTCTGTGGAATAAACAAGCATTTTACACATTCCTCCATTACCATGTCCTTTGGCAGGATTAGGATGTGAGGGTGTTTCACACCCGATGCAGAAAAGCTTCTGCTTTGAGTTTTCAGCCAGGCATGATCTGTCAGTGGATAGAAATCTCATCTCTGAAGCCCTGGGGCCTCCACCTAAGCAAGGTAATGTAGCAGACTTTATTAGCAGTTTCAGAAAGGTAATCTAACACTAGATTAGCACTAAATGGTCCAGCAAAGTAGACACATGAAGGCATCTGTAAACATCATCCCATGCCCTTGATTGTACAAATATCTGGTTTCTAGGCAAAGATGTAGCATTTTATTTAGATGCTTTGAGGCACTTATTTGTTTTGCATACAAACTACTGCGTGCTTAATGTCTTGGTAAGCTCTTTCCCTCATCAAAGCAAAAATGACTTGATGTATCATATGACTTGCTAATAGATGACTAGATGAAGCTAAATTGTAAAATGATCACTGCTGGTCTCATGGCCTTCCCAATATGAGAAATGTGATCAGAAAATAATCTGCTACTGAGAAGGCAATCCAAATCCCCTTCGGGGAACAGGCTGCAAGAATACAGCACTGAGGATGATATATTAGCATTTCAAGAGGAGCCTGGAATCAGTACAGAGGGTGCCACAGAGGAGTAGATAAAATTTCTTTAACTGCTAATATTGCTGGGAAAATTGTTATATTGGGAAATTGCAGAAAGACCAAACACCTTGCTTAAATTGAATTGGAGCTGAAAGTGTGCATGACCTGTTCAAAGCCTATAGCATATGATTTTCCCAAATTAAAAGCAGAAATTTCAGCCCTGCATAGAGTTCCTTTGTCAGTGCTACTTATAGATTTTAGGGTAAAGATTAATATTGAGGTCAGTATTTTCAGAAGCAGACATTATATCTGAGTGACCCACTAGAGACACCTTAGAGTGGTTTAATTTACTAATTGGGCGCTACTCATCCTATCTTAGAGAGACTGAATAGCCTCAGAAGCTTTGTCAAAAGATGCCACAAGGTTTTTTGGTTTGATGTTTCTGTTGCTTTTTTAATGTGCAATATTTATCCTTCATGTAATATCTCAAAAGTTTCTTCCATGAAAACAGAGCAAGCAATTAGAAGAATCTGCACCTGTTTTTCATAATAATAAGGAGTTTTAGGGATTTTATATATAGAATGAAATACTGCATAATAGAGAATTTTAAGATAGTAAACAAAGGAGCTTAGGCAACTTTCTAAAGAGCTTGAATGATTTATAGCTTCTCGGGCTCTAGAGACATACTTGAAACTCCAATGACTTTCTGCCGTGGGCACAGTTAATAAAACTTGAATTTCTAATCTTGCATTTTCCCCAACTGAAAGTTTTAGCTAATCAAAACACCCAGCTGATGTACCAAAGCAAGTACTATTGAGGGCTCCAGGTACCCACAAAATAACAGACAGCTCAGGTTACACAGAACCATCTGAAAAACACATCAAAAGCATGTACCAAACTGTTCCATTTCCCTTCTGAGTTCTAGTCATTTGGCACACGAGCAAGTCTCCTTGATGCTGTACAATGAAGAAAACTATCAAATACACACCTAGTGGCTTTTAAAGGGAAACAAACATTAAGAAAGAATTTTTTTGGAGGGGCAGAGGAGGTGGAATGAAATCTTGTAAATACTTTTTAAAGGAATTGGCTGTGTTTTTTACCACGGCACTGCATTGTGTCCCCACACTAAGAACTGAGTGAGCTTTGGCATTTGCACGTGCTGAGGTGGTGATCCCTGGAACAGGCTCCCAGCTGAAGAGACAAGACAGAGGCTGACTTCGTGTGGAGCTCCTGATCCATTCTAGGGCACCACCATGGAATGCACACTGCTAGAGCCCCAGCCTGGTGCTCCCTACACCCTCCTTGGCTCTCAGCATCTCCCTGGAGCACACTGCCCGTGCTCCATGGCAAAGCAGCCAGCACAGCACCGCATCCCCTTTAAACAATTTTTTCCAACCTGCAATGCACTTGGGGCCTTGCCAAAGCTCTCCCATACAGAATGGCTCAAACCCCTCCCAACATCCTACCTTACTGCATGTGCAGTAGCTCTCCCCCTCTCCCTCAAAGGCACATACCTCTTTCTACTGAAAAAAAAAGACTTATTACTTTAGCAATGGAAAGCTGCAATAATAGGCCAATGAAAATAGCTGAAGTTGTAGCCACTTTGCCTAGCAATTACACGTGTGACAAATTCATTTATCTGCTAGTCCAGCAGCTTAATTTACATCCCCACTTAACAGTTAATTCTGGAAGTGCACTCCTCTGCAACAGCAGCAGGGACAGCAAAGGCTAGACCCTCTTGAAAGAAAACCCCCTTTTAATAAATACCTCTGCAATTAATTATGCAACAAAACCAGCCAGCAACAAGAGGGAAAACATCACAGTATTTTCATGTGGAAATAAAACATGAGTGTGGTACGAGGCAGATGACGTAGAAAAGTGAGACAGAAACCAAGCTAATATTCACAGAAATTCAGGTGGAGGAGATTTAAAACATCACTTACTAGGAGAACGCTGATGAAAATTAATTGGAAGAGATGGAAGTACTGTTTCTGCATCAGGAGAGCAGAATTTTTCAATGTCTGTAATAAAATGATGATTTATAACTCTGCAGTGAAGAAAATTTACGCACTGACCAGTACTCTGGTAAGGTTTAGATCAGGTCAGGGATTTCCTGATCATATTTTGCTTTTGTCAGAAAGTGTTGACTCATCAAAAGCACATCTGTTATTTACCACTAAAAGTTTGAATGGTGTTTATTTTTTGCCTGGATTCCTCATCCCTGAATAAAACCTCTGGACAAAAACAAGAGGGGTGCAGAGTAGAACCAGCAGCTAAAGCACTTGGCTGCTGTGTAAGAGATCAGGATGCTGAGCCCAAGCTGACCCAGGCAAATAGGAAAGTTGAATTTCAGTGTGGAACATGCAGGCAAAGGACATTGTCACAGTACCACAGTGGTGTCTTCCTCAGGATCTAAGTGAAAAGGCACAGTGTCCCACTTGCTCTCTGCATGCAGAATCGGTGTGTTTCCTAAATCCTATAAGTCACAAAGAGTGGAAAAACAGTCCCTTGTGTGGTGTTCTTATGCAGAGATGGAGCAAAACCCAAAAGCAACAGCAGACTTACTTGTCCAGTAATTTTAGGAAGTCAGAGGAGGGGGTCTCCACTTATCTTTATTCCTTTATTAAATCAAGGACATGGTTCTCAATTTGGGAGGGCATCTAGAAACAGCCACTAGCTTTTCTATAGTTTGTTTGATTGTGCTGTGGCTCATAATTCACCAGGCATGGTGCTGTGCTTCAAACAAGCCAAGGTCAATAGTCAGCAGAGTTTCAGCACAAAGCTGAAATTTCAGCTTTTCAGATGAAATTTCAACATTTCAGCACCTTTTTTTTCTTTTTTTTTTGGCCTATGGATGAACAACCACAAGTCCAAAATAAGCATTGAAAATTATTGCCCTTCTATTTTACCAACCCCTGCATCCTACATGACAATAAATAATGTGGTTTTGCACACATGTAGGTGGCTGGGGCTGCCCTCAATAAATTAAGATATAAATACATGGCATCACATGATATTGCACAGGTATCACATGCCATCCCAGCAGAGATCCATGCAGAAGTGATCAGACCTGTTGTTTCTACCAAATTTGAGAAGCTTGGGGAGTGGGCTGATGGAATGTGCACAAAACTCACCAAGGAAGTAAGAAACATGCTTAAACTATTGCATGAGTATGAAATTTCCTGATGCAATCTAGACAGTTTATCACACTTTATTACTGAGAGACAGTTTTAAAGAGAGGGACAGTAAAAGGGTCTTGAGAGGAGGCCTGATACGACTAAGCCCAACAGCTGCCTCTGAAAAAGAGAAATATTTGGCCATGATGCTGGGCACAGGACAGTGCAGATACCCATCTGGAAGTTTTAGCACTAAATCAAAGCTTTTTTTGGGTACAGGAACAACAGGAGCACAAAGTTTCTTTATTTCACGATCCAGAACACGAGGTGTCTCCGCACTGCCCTTGTTATTCTGACTTTGTACTGCCTAAGGATAAGTTTGGCCAGACAGTTATCAACCCTTTCCTGAATGACTCAAAATCTCTCAAGGTGTAATTATTGTAAATGAAAAAAAATATATAAAATTTAATTTTCAATCTTACAAGAAGAATGTTCAAGCTGAGATAAACATATAGAGAAAAAGTTGAAATCACAAGGCCCAAATCCTCCCACACAGCCAAGTTTGACAGACATCATGTGAGATAAGATCATCGAAAAGAGAATTATCAGAGGAATTTTGTCAACAAATTGGAAATTAATTCCATCTGAAATCATTCTAATTGGCTGTTTTCACGGTAAGGCAATAAACATTTTAGGGGGAATCTGGGTTTAAAACAAAAATGATAATTTATTTACTCTATGTAGATTTCCTCAGCTGTAAATCACTGATGTATCAGATAATACTTTGCATTTTGTCTTGAAAAATCACACCGAGTAGAAAATACAATTTTCCTGTGTTATCAGGAGTGGCAAAGGCAGCTGGCTCTCTCCTTGTAATCCTTACTAACTGCATAATCACCTCACTGAGGACTGAACCTCAGCTCTGAGGGCTCTGTCTTCTAGTTGTTAGTCTCTAAAAGCACAGGGAAGATCCTCCCCAAGTGGAATTTGCATCACTAATTATTATGGAATAATTAGGCAGAACAGATGCTGACTTTTGAACTCACTAAGCCTTGTAAAATTCCCAAGGGCTCAGAGTTTTGGTATCACTGAAGTTTTGCTTTCTTTTATATGAGAACTGGATTGCTGTCACCAAGAACCATGTGATGGTATCAGGATTACAGTGACCCACCATGTAACCCAAACTACACTGACCCATCCAAATACTCAGAACTAATGGATCTCTGCTAGTGATTTTTGTTTAGACAGGCTCTACAGTTTAATATTTTAATAAAGAATATCTATGAGTCAATAATAGAGCTTTCAAAGTTATAAATGACAGACTATTCTTCTAAAATGCCATGCAATTTTTAAGACATGGATTTTATTTTTTACCAGTGTAGACAGACACAAATGAAAGATTTTAAAAGAACACAATCCTTTTGTAAGTTAAGGAAGACTTGCCTACAGTGATTTTGTTGTACATAGAAATAGTATATTACATTAAGCATATCTTGCAAGCTGGAGATGCCTTTACAGATGTCAAAAATTGCACTGGAATACTTAATTAAAGAAGCATTTTTAGACTCAGATGTAAAACCTAATTCAAGTTTCTTTACAAGCCACTGAACCCCATCTATGACACCAGCAGAGTTTCATGTTTTCCTCAGACATGGAATTGTAGAATCATGGAATGATTTGGGCTGGAAGGGAGCTTAAAGCCCATCCAGTCCCACCCCTCCCATGGCAGGGACACCTTCCACTATCCCAGGTGGTTCCAAGTGTCCTGGGCTCGGGCACTTCCAGGGACGAGGCAGCCACAGCTTCTCTGGGCAACTTTTGCCAGGGCCTCAACACCCTCACAGAGAACAATTTCTTCCTAATATCTAATTTAAACCTACTCTCGTTTTGAAGCCATTCCCCTCCTTTTCTGTCACTATATGCCCTTATAAAATGCTCCTCTCCATCTTTCTGTCTCTCCTTTCAGCTTCTCAGCTAGGCTGGGAAATGCTAAGGAAAACAAGACTACACTCAATTATTTGCTCAGGTTTTCATTTCCTGAAACAGAAGAGGGGGAAGTTTTGCTGAACTCACAACCACACACCCAGTGACACTTTCTGAAGGTCTCTGCCAAATGGCCACTTGTGTTTAATGAACAAAAGAAGGGGCTAAACTAAGGATAAATCTCAGTTTCTTTGCAGCTTTGGGATCAACACTTACAAGCAGCTCCAGAAACTCCAAATCAGTGGTTTGGATCAGCAGAGGTCACTGGCACCTATGTGAAGGGAGGATCAGGACAATTTAAATTGTCCCGATTCCCTTTGGGAAAGATCTGAACTTCTGCCTGGCAGCAAAACTCATAACAAAAGTATAAAAACTGAGTACATTGACCTGCCACCCAGTAAGACTGGTCTGTTCTTCAGTGGTAAAACTGCTCATGAAAGTGAGTGGAAAAGAATTACAACAAAGAGCAAGAGAAGGTGGTTCTGGGGAGAGTTCTCTCAGCCTGATGATGCTTTCCTTTAGGCTACTTCCACTGTCAGTGGGCAGAAATCAGCTTCTTTCTGAAAATGAATCACAGACCCAAGTTCCTTTCTGGAGGATCCTCTCTCAACAGCTTACACTAACAGTGTAAAGAGAAAAGCTTCTAAACTATTCATGAAGTGGCTGTAAAACGTGGCCAAAAAAAACCCCAAAAAACTGTGCACTTGCAATGGAGCCACAGATGCTCTGAAATCAATTTAGCACTGATTAAAAGGGGACCTATGCCTCTGGAGACTCTGGATCTTGACTCCCACTGCTCCAGGCTTGCTGCAAGGCTGCATCATTCACCTTTTCAGGTTACCAGGATTTTATGAATGAATATTATGCAATAATATTAACAATATTGTCATAATTGCAGAACAATTCCAAAACTAACAGCAAAATCTACCCAAGGCCAGTCTTGATCCTGTATGGGAAGAGAACTCCTCGCAGCCCCACCCTAACCTGAGAAACTCCTGACATTTCCAACTCCACCCCCTTTCTGCTCCCAGCCTTAGTTTTACCCTTACCCAAGCAGCTGCCTCAACAGCCTCATCCTCTACCTGGTCAGGGATTCTCTTCTGAGCCTACACATCCAGCAGATCCCAGCTTGGTCTCTGGGCTCCATAAATATATATAAAACAGTCTTTTGCAGAAACACCTCATTCCAGTGCCTAACAGCCTTTTACTGGGTGGGTTAAGCCATGCATGGGATCACAATCAAGACAGATAATTGAGTCTGTGGAACTAGTTTCAATTATCAGGATTAAATGTCATAATTCCCATTTTAAAAATACAACTTCTGCCTTGTTTTTATATGCAGTAAATCTATGAACAAGTTACAATTATCCAAACACTCATATTTCTATCACTCTCTTTAAAGTAGCACTTAGACCTCTGCATGCCTCTGAAGTTTTCAGTGCCACCTCTAACTCATAATTTTGGATTACATGGTTCTAGATGTATCTGTATTTCCTCTCTGCACAGGGGCTGTGGGAACAATGGGTTTTCTGGTTCAGTCACTGAAGTACAAAAATACAGAGTGAAAATAAAAATGACAAAGAGTCCTGGATCAAACATATTTTTCTTTGCAGGAAAAAAAATCCCCCCCACCAAATCATTTCATTTGACATTCCATTTGCTCCGTAATGAAATGCTTTGTTCTGCCTGCTTGTGTGAAAAGGAAAGGAAATACTAACTCTAATAAAGGAGCAGGTCAGGGAAAGCTGCTTTTCATGCAGGAGTTTCGACCTCTGTGTGGGTGACAGCACTTTTTAGGGGGGAACCTGCAGAGGGTCTTCAGTGCCTACAGCCACCACATTCCTCTGTGCAATGGGAAGAGAGCAGGAGAGATGGAGTGAGAAAGACCCTGCACTGCAACAGGACACCTCACTAGGAGCTGCTACAGCAGCTGCTGTGAGTGTCCACTGATCTGCTGGAGAAACAGAGGGCCAGCCTGGGGACACCTCACCTGAGATCAACTTCACAGAATCACAGCACAAGCTGAGATAAAAAGCACCCACAAAGATCACTGAGTCCAGCACATGGCCCTGCACAGATACCCCAACAATCCCACCCTGTGGCTTTGAGTGTTATCCAAATGCTCCTGGAGCTCTGGCAGCCTTGGGGCTCCCTGGGGAGCCTGTTCCAATGCCTCAGAACCCTCTTGGGGTAGAACCTTTTCCTAATGTCCAACCTAAACCTCCCCTGACACAACTTCAGGCCATTCTCCTTGGTCTTCTGCTAGAGATGACAAACAAAACATTTAAGCTAAGCAAGAAACCAGCCTGAGTCTTGCTAAGCTAACTCAATACACTTCTAAACCTTACAGTAGGGTATTTACTGGAGGAGGTGGTATGTCTCTGTCAAAGAAAATCAAACTCAGCTTCGAGGTGGCTGAAACAGCACTTAACATTTTCCCAAACTATGGTTGTCAGCCTGTTTTATACAGTCACTTAATCCTGCTGAAAATCCATAGTAAAAAATCCATGTGAGACGCAATACCTAGGGAAAACAGGAAGACAGGCACATGCAGCCACAACCCTGTAAAAGGGAGTGTTGTCAGGAGACTAGAACATTCAGGCAAGCTGCTGACAGCTCCCTATGAAGCTCCTATTTCCCAGGAAATTTTATTCACAGGTCTGTCACTGCTGACCTCAGTCCTCAGCTGTAAGCACAGCTGGGACAGGATGGTCTTCCTCAGGGGAAGAAAAAAATACTAAAACTCAAGACCTTAAGATATGCCATTATGCCAACCACCAGTTAATGTCTGGTCTTTCTTCTGGCTTCTCCTACTGCCTTATTGCCAGACAGTTTTTCACTGCCCAAGATTTGTATGTTTCAGTGTGTGGACAGATCTTATTTTTTCAGACTGTACTATGAGATATGTGCTGTTCTCTTACAGAGGAAGTTGCTCTTTATAGGAGCTGGACACACACACGGGGGTCACAGCTAATAGTCAGTGGGCCTGACTGCCCCTTTAAATGACAGCTCTCAAAAAGGTTTGAAACTTCAGCTCGTAGACTCGCAGCATTAGGAAATTACATTTTCATTAAAAACTAGTTTCTAACATCCATGATGATGAAGAAAAACCTAGAAATGTAATTATCTTTTATCCCAAGAACTTCACCAAAAGGCAATGAGACCAGCTTGATCCCACAAATCACCTCACAGTACTTACAGCAGAGCACATCGCCACCACTCAGAACGTCTCTTGGCAGGCTTGTCTCCTCATCAGTCAAACCTCTCACATGGGCAAAGTTCTCTGAATTCCCAAAGTGCACACACAAAGCTCAGAAAAAGTCAGGAACTCAGAATAATTTTTTTAACTTTCTTCTCCTGCACATATACACATTTCATGTCTGCCTGCATCAGAAGCTGCAGATAACCTTTGGATAACATATGCCACTTATACACTAATGTCCCATCTATTTCTCATTATATCTCCTCACTGTGTGTTCTTCTATTCACAGCAATTATTCAGATTATTTTGTCTTGTTTTACCAGCCCTCCCTGTGCATGCAAACAAACCAAAGAAATTAGCAATTCCAGGAGGTGTTTTGAAACTCTTATCTCACCCTTCTGCAGGTGCAGTCGCCCTCCTCAGATTTGCCCAGTGTTAAATGTCTCATAGCATTATGCAGCGGGAAGGTGCACAGAATAACTGGGAGCATTGTCTTTATTTTCCATTGTTACTGATCCTTCAGCAGTGAGAAATTAGAGGGCACATGCAGCCAATACTTGACATGCTGATAATTATACAATTGTTCATCTGAACCACAGAAGAGCACATTTTGAAGGTGCATTTGTTTTGTGTAATATTAGGATCACTACATAGTGTTTTTTTCATAATGTGCTCTAGAAAAATCCATTTCTCCAGGACACTGAGACTTCAGTAGTAATTTTGTGATACAGTACTTTTTCAAAAAATAAATTATTTAGGCAAGTTCATATTTTTTTTAAGAAAGACATTTCAGAAAAAAACATTTCCTACAATTCCTCTTTACACAAAGAATTTAATTTGTCACTACACACAGCTTTCAGGTCAACGAGTCAAATTGCTCTGACAACTTGCGAGGCAGTGTTTAGTCCTTGCAAATAGCACAAGACAAGTAAAAAAGTTTTTATTACATATATATGAATTTAGAAATTACATTAATTTAGAAATAACATTTCATTTACTAATGTATAAATAACCACAAAGCTTTACAAGCAGTGCATATCTTAATGAAAACAAAGTAAACCAAACCCATCCCATTAAATCACTGCAGGTTTCACAAAGCTCTGTTTGCTCCAGAGGATGGGCTCCTCATGAAGAATTTTAAATCAAACAAACCACTACTACAAAACCTCAAGAGTGAAAGGGGTACAAATACCAAACTTCTTTCCCCGCATTAAATTCTGCACATCTTCAGTTATTTCCACATACAAACTAAAAGGTGCTGCAGCAGCCCTCTTGTTAGAGGGTAGAAATGAGTTGAGACACAGACTCCTTGTGTATCACAGCATGAAAAGGGCCCTGGTTTATCCCTCTTTACAGCTCAGCCATCCTGACTCCAACCATTCACTGACTCTGCCTGCACCAAGCTCCTGCTGGAGGTTTCCCTTACAGGAAAGGGAACTGACTGCAGCTTTTACCCAGCTAGACTGTGGCCACAGGTTCCAACAACAAGCTCTAACTACAGACATAGACTGACCTCACAGCAGTAATCCTCTCTCCCCAGCATCCTGCTTCTTCATGATTCTCTCATTCCCTCTTCCTCAAGGTCTCTCTCCTTCATACATCCTCCTCCTTCAAGATCCTCCATGAAAATTCTCCCCAACTAACCCACTCCCTTTTACCACTTACCTTTATTGGCTACAGCTGTGACTCATTAGGGGTGAGGCTGAGGCTGTATTGAGTAATTAACACAGCTGTTACTTATCAGGGGCAGAGTCACCTGGATTCTCTTCTCTGACAAAAGGGAACAACTTTTTTTCACAAGAGCCTTTATAACATTGCCAAGATGCCAGCAAGCTGCGTTCTCAGCTCATTGCTTCCAGGAGGAGTTCTGGAGCCTCAGTCCAGCAATGTACTTTAGAGGAATAACAGCTGCACTGAAGCAGTGCTGGGGTGTGTCTGAGCCTGCAGGGCTCCAGGAGAGGAAGCAAACCTGGTGTGACACCATCCGCTGCACAAGAGGGAGGTGAATGCTGCTTCCTGCGTGGGTGAGCAGCAACTTCATCCAGGCCAGCAAACTGGCCAGGCTGAGAGCAAAGCAGCATGCAAAGAAAGCAGCTTGGATGCCTTGTTTGGTTCTCATCCTACCAAAGCACTAAGATATTATTGGAACATCCTTTTGTTTGAAATTGCCAGGTATAACAGGAACAAACCTGTTCTGATCTGATCATCCTCCTCTGCAGCTGCTGCATTCCTTCTGTTTCCCAGGAGCCTCCTGCCCTGGCATCAGAGGGAGCAAATGAACACTTTCCTAACCATTTTTTATCTGGTGGCTTTCCTGTTCTCAGGTCAAATTCAATGCAGAAAACCCATCTGAATAAACATCATGGCACAGGATGAACTAATACAAATGCTTATTCATTTCATTTTTCTCTCTCCTTCCTTTTTGATAGGTCTGTAAAGCTAATAATCAATATCCTCATTAAACAGCTGACCCAAATACAATATCAAGTGAAATATATATGCAATAAAATCTAAATTATCATTTAGTTCTGAGAGATGATGAAGACCTAGGCTGTCAAAAGATTCCACCCCATCCATGTCTCAGAACCCTACATATTGATATCCATTAGCCCTCACAAACATTACTAGACAAGAGCAGAGTGAAAAGCTGTACAACAGAAAACCAGCATCTTGCTCAATATTTCTAATTAAAATCAGCAGTAAAAAAATAAAATGTAGAACTGTAATGTGAATTTACAAACCTGGATATGTTGCTTTATAGAAAATGATAGCTACAGATTAAAAGATAAATATCTTGCCAGATGCAAAACCAGAACAATTGTTAGTATTATTCCCACAAGATCAATACCAATCATGCACTGTAGCCAACCAGGAACAGCTGATAACAATCAGGAAGTGCTGGATTCAATTCTGCTTTAGTGACAGCAGTTGTAAGTCAATAACTTCAAATGGCAGTTTTTTTAAAAAAATCTAATATTTAGAGAGTCATATAATAGGAACTGATTTGTAAGTCAAGATTTTAAGCAGATATAAAAACAGAGCATGGCCCCGGTTACCTTTCGAAGGATATTTTTGCTTGTGTTTAGCTCAGCACCAGGAGAGAAAATATCTGTCTGTGGTACCACCATCAAGACTTAGCTGGCATTTGCTGACATGCAAAAGGTCTCCCAAACTAGGAACATGGAGAGAATTAAAAAGAAAGTTCTCCATGGCAGTTACGTTTCTGCAGATGTGCCATGGACAACTATGGGGAAACCACGTCCTCCCAGGAGCAGTCCAGAGCCCTCTGTGGCCTGGCTTGGTGGGTGGTGGGCAGAGCCATGTTGCCTCCACTGCCACTACTCCTGTTTTCTCCTGCTGCAGGGTCCCTGTGGATCATTCCAAGCCTGGAGCTCCAGCATTTCTCACGTGCTGCTTGAGGGCTGCATTAGAACCGCCACATGAGCGTGGCGTGGCCCTTGCACGCCAACACCAGCATCCACCACTCCTGGGTGGAAGCCCCCCTGAATTTGCCAAGGAGGCCTTTCACTGCTTGCCAGAACCTCTTGTGCTGAACCTGTTGAGAAACTTCTCTGTGCACCCTGACTCCTATGCCAGCTCAGATTCCTTCCACAAAATCTGGCTGCTGCCTCTGTGCAGCAGCTTTGATAGGAAACAAACGTGGTGGGAGGGTCACAAGCTGCTGCAGTACCAAACTCCTGAGTACTGAGGGGTTTTGTGTGCCCCAGAAAAGACAGAAAGGACAATGAAGATGAACTGGAAAGCTGAATGCCTTGTGGTTGCTCTTCCAACACTAAATTTCTACAAATTTATGTGCCTACACTAAGCACAGATAAGGCAAGATCTGGTCCCAGGTCATGTACAAATAAAGATGGAATGAGTGAGATTAATGTGGGGAGAGTGGCAAAGATCAAGGCACCAGGACTCTTACATACATATTTGCATATGCTTGGAATGTCTTTCACTCACTAGCCTCCCTCAGTATCCCTGGATTCTAATGCTCAGAAATTTCAAAAATATGAAAAAAAAGTATTTGAAGGGCTTTTTTTGAGGCCAAAGCAACTAAAAATTATTCCAGTTTTTGACCACAAATATGTGTAGGCAATATCCACTGACTATTACTGTTACTCAAAATTTTCCCTCTGTATGATGATGTTCAGGTTTGGGTTTTGCTTTGTCAGACTACCCCCATTCAGAGTGACATCTTCTGTGAGAATACACAGTGGCCTTTTTGTCTGGAGGAAGAAAGGGGACGGCAGTTTTAATGGTGTGGTTATTTTCAAGTTAAAGTGGGGTGGAGGTAGGAGGAAAACTGTTTTAAGGATTAAAAAATAATAGCAATTAGTGGGGAGATGGTTCTCTTCCCTGCAGGAAATTCTGTTGTCACCATACCAAAGAATACGGATTCAATATCCTGCAAAACACCACTATGGCAGGGACACACAGCCCACATAAATTTGTCAAAGATATATGAAGTTTTGGAACTAAAGCACAGTGATTTAAGAGCAACCTAACTTCTAATCCCTGACCCACTGTAATGAAAAATCCTAACTAGCTACATAAGAGACCCATGTCCAACAGAAATTTTTTAAATCATTTTATGCTACTGATACTGGAACATGAATGATGGCTGTGCTAATTAATCTCATCTCAAACATTTTATGTAAGCTTAATTTGCTAAAGCCCAAAGACAGGAGCTCAGAGAGTGTATGTTCCCTCAACCAGTCCTCACTGTACTGCAATATGCAGTCACAACTATGGAAAACCTGCCTTGCTGTACCATCAGGAGAATTACATTCAGACCAAAATATATTTCCGAGTTGACACCTGACTGCCTTCTGGACTTTTAACTGTTCCTTGGCTTTCAGGCTTTTCTTCACAGCCCAGAGACTTTGTTTCCATTTGTTCCCAGTCTGAGGTTTGAACATTGATCACTCATCTCTGGGAGCTGGGATACACAAAAAAGTCTCTAACAAGACTTTGCACGTATGAATGTACAAAACCACTCTAAAAATATACTTATGAATACAGAAAACTATTGAAGCATCAGCTTTCCCATACAGCTGCAGATTAAACTTCTCAACATAAAAGCCAGTTTGGCCAAGTTTTTTGGCAGCAGAGACACAACACTGCTTTCAAATACTCCAAGTGGTGAGTGCTAACAGAGCCCCAGGATATGGTGCATTGCAAGCATCCATTCCCCCCTGGGCAGCTGGACACAAAACACCTCAGCCCTACCAAGGGCATCCTCTGAGAGCCTGTCCAGAACTGCTGGGTGCACATGGGCTCAGTCACACGGGCAATGATGCAAATCACAATTCAAGTGCTTCCATACAGATGAAATATAAGCAGTGAAATCAGAGATTTAATATGTCTGGGCAGCATTGCTACCCAGTCACTTGGCAATATGAACCACTTCTGAGGCATGAAATACCTGACTGACCTTGAAGAGAAGGAGCTGAGGATTTATACACAGGAAGCAACCCAGAACACCTCGCCATGGCTGGATTTTATTTTGACTCTTGGAAAATACAGCAGATCCCTCACATATGATAGCTGCTACCTCCATTAAATGCTGCAACAGCAAACAAATCGTTTGGCCTGCTATGGAAACCCAGGGAGAACAGCCATAAAAAATAGATCTCCATTTAATTGTCAGCTATCTGCAAAATCATGAGGTTCTGAATGAGTCATTTCTCTGTGTTGTAGCTGGTATAGGACACAAGATGATGTAAAAATGATCTGGAAGGCCAAGATGAGTCCCAGAGTGTGCGTGATCAGCCACTGGTGGCTCCAGGCAGTAGGTTCCCAAGTGCTGTGCAAATTCCTCAGAGAATAAACATCTCCCATCAGTGCCCCTGCAGACTGGGGAGCTGTGAGCACACGGCCAGCACTGCTCCACCTTTGTGTAACAGGGAAGGTATGTCCCAAACAGCTGGCAAACCCCAAGGAAAAGCATTGGGAACTGAAAAGTGCATGCAAAAACCCCTGGGAAAGGAGCAACAACAATGTGAGATGAACCTCTTCCACTATGTCATTGACGCTGCCTTTTCCTTACAAGGAGGGCATGTCTGCCTCAGGAGGGAACCTTCGAGAAAACACTGATAACAAGACAGCTCCCTCCCTCTCTCTTCACTAACATCTTCCTAGGAAACGGCTATTGACTCTGCAGCCAATTCAGTATTTAATAGGCATGGGGAGATATCAGAGAGAGGAAAAAATGGCTGTACAGTGAAGTTGTTGAAAACCCTTTGAAGATAAACCTCAAAAAGAACAAAAGTCCAGAAAAAAAACAAAACCAACTAAAGAGGAGCAAAGGGAAAGGTTCCAAGCGATTTCCATATTATTTTTCATTGTTAACTAAAAACATCCCAGAGCCAGAACTTTTTTAGCTATTTGCTCAGCTGCAAGAAGAGCGGTTCCAAGTGAAGATTGCACGGAACCCACCACAGGGGCAT